>JAQQSW010008676.1:0-13411 GCA_028646575.1 Pseudocheirus occidentalis
TTTTTTTTTTTGGCTTTTTGGAGGGCAATTGGGGTTAAGTGACTTTCCCAAAGTCACACGGGTAGCTTTTTGTGTTAAGTGACTGAGGCCGGATTTGAACTCAGGTACTCCTGACTCCAGGGCCGGTGCTCTATTCACTGTGCCATCTCGGCGCCCCCCCACTCTTGCTGTATTGTGCGGCATGATGCCCATTTTAGAGTTTATGCCATTTCTTACCTAAGCTAAATTTGATGAGAGTAAATAAAAGTAAAGTTGTAATAGTTATCCCTTGCCTGTTCCAGACAGGATGATTAGCCCCACTTTGACTCTCCCTGTCTCCTCTCATTCTAGTCCTCTCCCACCTCGGAATTTGCCCTTTAAAGTATCATCCCTTTGTATTCAATTGATCCTATGCCTTCTATAAACCCATATATACACATGCTCAGACATGTATTCATATGCATATTTAGCCTCCTAGATAGACATATATGTGAGTATACATATATATCCATTTATATTCTCTTCACCTATCCTCATACTAAGAAAAGTTTCATAAGTTACTATTGTCATTTTTCCACATTGGCATGGAAATAATTCAAATTGGATAAGTTCCTTATGACTTCTTTCCCATGTTTACCTTCTCATGCTTCTTGTGTTTGATTGTAAAATTTTTTGTTCAGCTCTGGTTTTTTCAGCAAGAACACTTGAAATTCCCCCACCTCATTGAATGACCATATTTTCACCTGGAATAATATGTTCAATTTTGCTGGGTAGTTGATTCATGTTTTTAATCCCAGCTCCCTTAATCTTCTAAATACCATATTCCAGGTCCTTCAATCCCTCAGTGTAGAATTAGAAGCTGCCAGATCTTGGGTTATCCTGATAGTGCTTCCGCAGTATTCAAATGTTTTTCTCTTGGCAGCCTGTAATATTTTCTCCTTTAACTGGGTATTCTGGAACCTGGCAATAACATTTCTAGGAGTTTTCTTTTGGGGATCTTTTTGAAGATTTGATCTGTGAATTCTTTCAAGTTCTATTTTGCCCTCTGACTCTAAAACATCAGTGTAATTTTCTCTGAGGATTTCTTGAAGGATGCTTTCCAAGTTCTTTTTTCTGGTCATGGGTTTCAGGTAGACCAATGGTTTTCAGATTGTCTCTCCTGGATGTATTTTCCAGGTCTGTGGTTTTTCCAAGGAGATATTTCACATTACTTTCTATTTTTTTCATTTCTTTGTAACTGTTTAATAGTATCTTGGTTTCTCATAAAGTCATTAGCTTCCACTTGCTCCACTCTAATTCTGAAGGAATTATTCTCTTCAGAATGATTTTGAGATTCTTTTTCCATCTGGAAAATTCAACTTTTTAAGGCATTCTTCTCCTCACTGGCTTTCTGTGCCTCTTTTACCATTTTATTTAATCTATTTTTTAAAGTGTTGTGTTCTTCAGTCAGGCTGTCGACTCTCTTTTCATGGTTTTATTGCATCATTCTCATTTCTCTTCCCAATTTTTCCTCCACTTCTCTTATTTGTTTTTCATAGTCCTTTTTTAGATTATCTATAACTACTAGGCATTCTTCAAATGTCTTGGAAGCATTTGGTGTTGGAGTTCTGACTGTGTCTTCCTCCCGTTCCATGCTTTGATCCTTTTAGTCCACAAGAAAGGATTCTAGAGTTTTACTGCTGTTCTTATTTTGCTTCCTTTTCCTCATGTTGGCCAGTCAATTAATTGGTTAGGTTTTTTTTGTTGTTTTTTTTTAGTTTGGCGAAACTCTGCTTTCAGGGGAGAAAGGTCTGTTCCAAATCACTGGGGTTTTCCCAGCTGCCAAAGCTATTAGGGGGGTGTTGCCTCCTTCCCTAGCTTTGGCTTGCTGAAAGTACTCCCCAGGATCACCACCCAAGACCACGTTCTGGATCCAGGCTGCTCAATGCAAGAGCACTTGTCCCTGATCAATTGATTCAGCCCCCCCGCAGGATCCACAGGCCAGGAGCTCTGCAGCAGCCGCTGGTTGCTGCAGATCCTGCCCTTCCCCCATTGCTTCCTTGACCTGGGGGCAAGATTGGCCGAAATGCTTTTCCTCCCCCAAATTAAGTTTCAATGTCTCACTTTCGCTGACCATCTCTAATCCTGGTTTGCTGGATGTGAAGATTCCCTCAGGTGCAGTAGATCTTCTCTGAAGTAGACTCAAGCTGTGGCTTGGGAGGCTCGGCTCCTTCCCACCGCCCCGGGCCTGACCACGATCTTTGCTTCAGGCTGGGCCGGCCTCACCTCCCGGCCTGCTGCAATGAGCCCCTGCTGCTGAGCTGCCTTCAGCGAGAGATGTGTTTTCTGTATTTCTGTGAGCCTAGACTTCATCTGGGGTCATATTTTATGGGTGTTTAGGGTGGTTGTGTGGGAGCTTCGTAACCTTGCTTCTTCTATGCCACCATCTTGGCTCTCGCCCCCCTTGGTATGCAATTATTTATAGCCCTTTGGGCATAGCTCCAGATTGCCCTACAGAATGGTTATAGCTGTTCACAGCTCTTGCAACAATGCATTAGAGTTCCAATTTTTCCACATCCTCTCCAGCACTTCTCATTTTCCTGTTTTGTCGTCTTAGCCAATCTGACTGGTGAGATGTGGTACCTCAAAGTTGTTTTGATTTGCATTTCACGAATCAACAGTGATTTAGAGTATTTTTCCATATCCTTAAAGATATCTTTAATTTTTACCTCTGAAAATTGCCTGTTCATGTCCTTTCCCATTTATCAATTGAGCAATGGCTTGTATTCTTATAAATTTTACTTAATTCCCTGTATATTTTAGAAATGAGGCCTTTATCAGAAACACTGGTTGTAAATATTCTTTCCCAATTTCCCACTTCCCTCTTAATCTTGTTTACATTGGCTTTGTTTGTATAGAAACTTTTCAATTGAATGTAATCAAGATTATCCATTTTGTATTTTATGATGCTCTGCAACTCTTCTTTGTCAATAAAGTCTTCCCTACTCTATAAATCTGTATGTCTTTTATTTAGATCTATTTTTACTTTTGGTTTATCTGAGATCAATATTTCTAACCCCTACTTTTTTTTTCATTTTAGCTAAAGCATAACATTTTATGCTCCAGTCTTTTATCTTTACTCTGCCTGTATCTCTCTGCTTCAAATGTGTTGCTTATAAGGAACATAAAGTAGAATTATGGTTCCTAATCTCCTCAGCTATCAGCTGCCATTTTATGGGAGAATTCATCCCACTCACATTGACAGTTATGATTATTGTTTGAGTGTTTCCATCTTATTTTCCCCCGTTTATGGTTTCCTTTCTCCTTTCTCCCTTTCCATCCTCACTAGAGTTTAGCTTTTGATCATAGCTTCCCTCAGTTTGCCCTCCCTTCTATCAACCCCCTCCCTTTTATTTCCTTTTTCCTATGCTACTTCTTCATTCCTTTCTATCTACCTCTTGTCTTTTGTTTCCCTTTTCTTTTCCTATTTCCTACAGGGTATGTTAGATATCTATATAGTTTTGTTATTTTATTATATGTATACACACACACATACATACGTATATATATATATATAAAACATTCTGATTATGTTATATCATTTTCTGATCATTTTCTAATTATGTTATTCCCTGTTTGATGCAAATCAGATGACAGTAAGGTTAAAACAATGCTCATTACCTTTATTTCCCTCTACTGTAAAAGGTTTTTCTGCCTTTTCACGTGATATAATTTGCCTTTGTCTACTCCTTTACTCTTCTCCCAGCACAATCCCTTTTCACCACTCATTTTGTTTTTTTTTATCACATCGAAGTCAACATATATCCATGCCCTCTCTCTATATATATATCCCTTTTAAATGGCATAATAACAATACGCTTCTCAAGAGATACAAATGTCATCTTCCCTTGTAGAAATGTAAACAGTTTGCCCTTATTAATAATATGTTGTTGCCTTTTCTTTCCTGTTTATCTTTTTATGCCTCTCTTGCATTTTGTATTTCAATATCACTTTTTTTTTGAGTTCTGGTCTTTTCATCACAAAGATTTGGAAGTCCAGTATTTTGCTGAACATTCGTCTTCTCCCCTGAAAGATTATGCTCACTTTCACTGGGTTGTTGATCCTTGGTTGTAATCCAAGTTCCTTTGCCTTATGAAATATCATATTCCATGTCCTCTGAATTTTAACTTAGAAGCTGCAAGGTCTTGCATAATCCCAACTGTGTGATAATTAAATTGTTTCTTTCTGGCTGCTTGCAGTATTTTCTCTTCAACTTGGTAATTTTGGAATTTGACTACAATATTCTTTGATATTTTCAATTTGGGATCTCTTTCAGGGAGTAATCAATGTATTCTTTCAACTACTATTTTGCCACCTGGTTCTAGAACTTCGAAGCAGTTTTCCTTGATTTCCTGAAAGATGCTGTCCCAGTTCTCTTTTTTCATCATGGTTTTCAGGTAAACCAATAATTTTTTAACTGTCTCTCATGCACATATTTTCCTGGTCAGTTATTTTACCAATGAGATATTTTATGTTTTCTTCTATTTTTTTCTTTTTTTTTGTTTCTGTTTGACTGATGCTTGAAATCTCATAGAGTCATTAGCTTCCATTTGCCCAATACTAATTTTTCACAAATTGTTTTCTTCTTTTAGTTTTTGTGCCTTCTTTTCCATTTGGCTAATTCTACTTTTTAAGGATTTATTTTCTACAGTCAATTTTTGTCCTTTCTTTTCTAAGCTACTGACTATCTCTTGCATTCCTCTCATTTCGTTTTCCAATTTTTCTTCTACCTCTTTTATTTGCCTTCTAATATCCTTCTTGAGCTCTTCCAAGAAGGCTTTTTTTGACTTTGGATCAATTTATATTCCCCTTTGAGGTTTCAGATGTGGTATATTGGTAATGATGTCCTCTTCTGAATTTGTGCCTTGATCTTCTCTGTCCCCATAACAATAACATATGGTCATTGTCCATTTCTGCTTTTAGCTCACGGTCTTTGCCTAATTCCTAGCTTTTAGAATTGATCTCTCCTGCTAAAATGAAGGAGGCACTGACCCAAGCTTCTTTTGCTTAGAGTCCAGGCCCTGGTTATTGGCTTTATTTGCTGGGGCCTCATGTGCTGGCAGCTAGAGGTTGTAGGGGTCTGGCAGCGTACCTTGAGCTAAGCTAGGGTCAATAACACTGGAGCTCTTGGGGTGTGGTTGGAGAGTCTGACCTCTGGGGAACACCTCCTCACCCAAGTCTTACACTCCACTGTTTGGCCTTGAACTTCAATGACTGGCTCTTTGAGGATGTCTGTGAGACTGGAACTGTGCCTCCTGGAGCTGTGTTTCCTAAAGTTATGCCGAAGCACTGGGACATTTGGCTGCTGGAGAGAACTGATGCACATGGTGGTTTTCCAAGCTAATATCTACTGGTTCCCCTGCCCATGCTGAGGCACTCAGGGGCCCCAGTGTTGCCACTGGTCTGCTCCAAAACACTGCAGATCAAGATCTCCCCCTGGTTTTTTGAGGTGAGACTTCCTGCTAGGTTACTGGGATGCCTCCCGTCCTATACTTCTATCCCTCCCCCAGAGTAAGGTGGACCTTCTCCATTAATCCCCCAAATTTCCTGGGTTATAAGACTGCTGCACCCTGTCTTTCTGCTGCTTCATCTGTTTTTCTTAAGGTGCTATTTTCTGGGCTTTCAGGGGTGAATATGGGAGGGTGAGAGTGACTTTCTTCTAACTCTGCCTTCTTGGCTCCTGGAAGCAGAACTATTTTATTTTCTTGCTTTTTTGCTTTGTTTTGTTTTGGTTTTGCAACATGGCTAATTTAAAAATTTATTTTGCATGACTTCAGATGCTCACCTTATAAATGCGTTGGGGAGGAAGGAGTTAGAGAGTTTTCCTCTCAGAATTCAGTAAAATGAATGCTAAAAATAAATCACTTAAAAAACCATAAGCCAACATTAAATGGGGCATAACCTAGAATCCATTCTGTTAATATTAGGAGTAAAGCATAGATACCCATTATAACTACCACTCTTTGGTTTACATCAAGAAATGCTACTTATAGTAATAAGAAAAAAGTAATTTGAAGGAGCAAAGAGGAAAAAAAATTGTAACTTTCTGAAGATGATATGACAGTCTATTTGGAGAATGTTCAAGAGATATTTAAAAATTAATCAATAAAATTCATCTCTAAGTGTATCAGAATCAAAAGTTGTCCCTTTCCCTACTCAATTTGAGTAATCCTTTTTGGATCTTCTATTTCCTTTTCTGAGATGTTTGTTTGACTATGTTAAAAGAAATTCTGATGAGAGCAGTCTATCAATTTTGGGACAAAAATGAGGCACTCATACATCACAAAATAGTCAACAAAATGAAGCTTATTTATCCCTATTATATTAAGGATGTCCAATGAAAATACAGTGTCAAGTATAATACTCACCCTCCCTTCCCTCATATGCAAACATATCCTGTCAGGTGGACAGAGAAAGCATGGTATCACCACTGGTCTTCAGATAGGCAAGTTGTAAAGGCCCTGACTCTGTATGGGTGGATCTTTCTATACCCTTGGGTGACTATGAAGTTGGGTAGATAGACAGAGACAAATAAGGTATAAGTACCAGACTTACTGTATTTTAGGGACAATTAATCCCCATTTCTGGGAAATGGCTGAACACTGACCCTATCACATAGTATTATAAACACACATACATGCATGCATGCATGCATGGCTGCATGTATGTATTTATATGCATATGTCTTCATGCGTGTAGACACAATTTTATTGTTCTGTTTTTATATTACCTCAGTTCCTTGAGGACTGGGACTATCTTGTTTGCTTATATTTATTTTCCTTGGCCTTAGCATCCTGTCTGGCACTGTTTTACTTATTCTTCAGAAGGCTTACAAATAATAAAGCTGAGAACATATTTTGAATGGTATATATTAATGAAAGATACAGAAACATGTAAATTACAGGAATTTTGTGCAGAAGTTATTGATTTGGGGAAATTCACTATTTTCACAAAAGTATCAAAAGAAAATAAGCATATTTTTCTGTTATAGGAATAATTGCTTACAATTACACAAAATCTCCCTTGTGGCAACTCCCTCTACCAATGTGAATAAGCAACTGTTCTGGAAGTTATATGAATAATTAAGGGTACTAAAAGGTTAAATAACTAACCTACACTAATACAAGAACTTGAACCCAGATCTTCTGAACTCTCTGGCTCCTTCTCCATCCCCAAAGTTATGCTGCCTCTCTTGTAAACATGCTGGTTTAAAATGATTCTCAAACTTTGGATCAAAAAGAAAAAAATTTTCCCACAAAGCATTTTGGAAAAGACAGACAACTTTTTTTCCTCCCTTTCCTTTACAGCCTTGAGTGGGGATAATTCATTAGGATCAGATGGGTGTATCCCGAAATGAATTTCCTGCAGCTGAAGAAGGGCAAGCAATCAGAGATTTGAGCCCTTCGCATTCTTTGGCTCATAATCAATTTCCAAAAACTTATACTCAACTTTTCCAAAGTACGAGTACTTTCTTTTTATTTTTATTAACAACCAAACATGCCAAACGTTTGCCTATAGCAAAATTTTAAGGCTGAGTTACAAGACCCTTAAACAATTTTCTAATCAAAAAATAGACAAATATTTAGCTATGTCGAAACTGATAAAGCACAGCATTCCAAAGGGGTTGATTGAGACAAATTTTAGGCCCTAAAGAAACTGGAGATAGAAAAATCCCTGTATTGTAACCACTGCTAATCAGCCCAATCTGTATAGTGATAATATAGAGCATAAGTCTTTTGTGTCACAATCAGATCTGAAGGGAAATATTTGAAGTTTCACATTTAGAAGATTAGTAATAGATAGATTTAGCTTTCCAATAACTGATATTCTAATTAACACAGGAGTATTATCTGTTAATCAGATTCACAATACTGATCTATTTTCCCTGTTCTGCCCTCCCCTCAGTTGCTAGTATCTCTCATGTATTATGCAGGCAAGACAAAAATAATATATTCCAACCAATCCCACTCTGGGAGGAACCCAGTTAAGTTGAGGCTCTAGTAACTGGGAGCTGTCTATTTTTCTCCCTTTATTACTAAGGAAATTAGATAAAATTACCTATTGTGTTTTGTTAGTCAGGGCAAGGGGGAGAGTAGATGGGAAAAAGCAATATTTTTTTTCAATCATTCCCTTAAGACAGCTGAGATGTTTTTGCCTGTTTTATTTTGTTTGTTCTATATGTCTGATTTCATTAGAGTAGGCAACTCTAGTTGCTTCAGGAAAATCCCTCAGCAAAATTCTAATGGGATGGCAGGTGGCATGCAATTCACAGATTTTGATCATTGCTTGGACCAGAGGTGAAGTCATTTGGCCACTATCAATCACATAGTCATTATATGTCAGAAGTGTGAACAGATCCTGTAGCTTCCTTACTTAGAGACCTAGTTCCCATCACCTCTCTCTTCTCAAAGGAAAATGAGATTTTCACCCCAAATCTAGGTGATTACCAAATGATACTCCCCACAAAAAATTCTGCAACATGTACAAATCATTGTTGTAAATATGCCACTTTTTAAACAAAAGAGAAGCCCTTTAGCTCACATTGAGACCTTATTTACCCTTCTTTCATATATAATTTTAATTGAATCACTTATTCGATTTCTAACTCCATGGCATATCAGAAGCTACAAGTCTGTGGAAGAAACGAACACTTGACAGTGACAGTTGTCAACCCCAAAGAGCTCAAAAAATCCACTTAATATAGTCAAAGGCCCAATCTTTCTCCATAGAATATGACAGCATTGTGGAATTACAACACAAAACAATACCAAATAGTGATGCACCTGAGCCATGAAGGGAGGTGAAATCATGTTCAGTACAGTCTACTGGATAGCAAATAATTTTGGAAGTATGGTTCAATGATAATTTTTTAAGAAAACCTTAGAATGTCAAATCCTAACAACCTCGGAGTTATATTTTGGTATTTTCAAGCAGCTAAAAAAATACCCCTTCTTCCAATCTCCCCTTCCCTTTCCTTATTTCACTGTTGAAGGAAATGTATTTTTATACCCAACTCATGCATGTGCATGTGTCTGTGTGTGTATATGTGTGTATATTCATCCTCCCTTTAATCAGTACAGATGAAAGTAAGGTTCCAACATCAGTTGCTCTTCTTACTCCCTCCTTGCTTTATAGATTGCCAGAACTGTGCACCCTAATTGTGAGATAATTACCTCTGAATTTTCTTTCCCTTCCTTCCCATTTGTCCCCCAGTGTATTCCTTTTCCCTCCTCTTTCCAATCTTTTCTGAAACTCATCAAGACAACAGAATTATTCCCAGGCCTTATCTAGTTAGACTTTTTCTATAATCCCTGATGAAGACAAGGTTCAAAGGGGATACAGGTATCATGGCCCTATGTTAGAATATAAGCAGTTGATACTTGTTTCACCAATTATTATTGTTTATTCATTTTTAGCTCTTTCTTTTCTATTTATTTTAAACTTAAATACATGATAAGAAAAGAAAAGAGAAACATTATAAACTTAAATATTAAAACAAATACAAAATAAGAAAAGGGAAAAAAGTACATCATGCACAGCAGAATGTGAGAGGATTCAAAATATACAGCAAAAATTCCATTTCAAGAAAGCCTATATAATAAATACTATGCATTGTATTGATTTTTTAATTTTAATTTGTGCCTATCTCCTATTTCTTATCCCCTCTAACTCTATTTTACTTTTACTCACTATCTTGTCCTCTATTACTTAGTCTACTCTCCTTCCAAAGATCCCTCCCATTTTCTCCCATTCCCATTAATCTAAACACCCTTCTATACTCTCCCTTTAACCTATCCCCTCTAGGGATCCCTCCTTTATCCTCTCCCCTCTCCCTGGCCCCTTAGAATTTTAATTCTTTCTCAGTTTATAAGACTTTTATACCATTCTAAATATATAAATATTATACAGTCTTGGAATACTACACATCAAAGAGCAAAAGAACTAGTATAGGCCCAGGGCTCTGGCCAAAAATATCATACCCAGCAAAGCTAAGCATAATCTTTAATGGAAAAAATGGACACTTGATCAAAGGTCAGACTTTCAAGAAAAGAAAAACAACAACAACAAAACCCTGAACTCGATAGAAGATCTGACATATAAGAGCAGAGAGAATCATAAGGTAAATACCAAAGACTGATTACAAGGGATTCATTAAGGAAAAACCATTTACCTTTATCTATCTAAAACCATCACAAAGCATTATTTGTAATGGGGATGAGCTGCAAACATTCTCAGTAAGATCGGGGTGATAAAAGGATGTCCATTATATCACCATTTTTATTAAATATTATACTAGAAATTTCAGCATTAGCACTAAGAGAAGAGAAAGAAACTGAAAAGGCAACGAGGAAATAAAACTACCACTCTTTCCAGATTGTATACCTAGAGAGTCCTAGAAAATCAAGTAAAAACATTACTTGAAATAATAAACAACTTTAGCAAAGTTGTGGGATATAAAATAAAAGCAAATCAATCATAGCATTTCCATGTCTTACCAACAAACCCCAGAAGCAAGAGATAGAAATTTCATTTAAAATTAGTGTAGACAATATAAAATTGTTTGGAGTCTACCTGCCAAGATAAACAAGTCAGATCTAAACAACAGGAAAAATATCAATTGCTCATGGGTAGACCAAGCTAATATAATAAAAACGACAATTCTGCCTAAACTAATTTACTTATTTAATGCCATACAAATCAAAATATCAAAAAACTTAATTTATAGAGCTAGGAAAAATAATACCAAAATTCATCTCAAAGAACAAAAGGTCAAGAATATCAAAGGAATTAATGAAAAAAATGCAAAGGAAGGTTGCCTAGATGTACTCAATCCAAAATTATGTCATAAAGCAGCAATCATCAAAACTATCTGATACTAAGAAATAGTGTGATGGATTAGTGGAAGAGTGGTACACAAGACACAGTAGTCAATGACTATAGTAATCTACTGCTTGAGAAATTCAGCCTCCAGCTTCAAAGATAAAAACTCACTATTTGACAAAAATTGCTTGGACAACTGGAAAATATTATGGCAGAAACTAGTCATAGACTAATATATCACACCCTTTACCAAGATGAAGTTGAAACAGGTACAAGATTTAGAGATGAGAGGTGATACCATAAGCAAATCAGAAGAGCAAGGAATAGCTTACCTGTCAAATCTATGGAGGAGGGAAGAGTTTATGACCAAGCAAGAGATAGAAAACATTATGAAATGTAATTGGATAATTTTGATTACATTAAAGTTTTTATGTAAACAAAACCAATGCAACCAAGACTAGAAGAGAAGCAGAAAGATGGGGAAAAAATTCATCAGAAGCAAACAATGCTTCTGATAAAGGCCTCCATTCTAAAATATATGGAGAAAAGACTCAAATTTATAAGAATAGAGGTCATTAATTGATAAATGTTCAAAGGATATGAATAGGTAGTTTTCAGATGAAGAAATTAAAGCTATCTATAAATACATGAAGAAATGCTCCAAATAACTCTTAATTAGAGAAATACAAATTAAAACAACTCTGAGATACCATCTCATACCTATCAGAAGGGGTAACATAACAGAAAAGGAAATTGATAAATGTTGGAGAAGACATGGGAAAATAGGAAAACTAATGCCCTATTGGTGGGGCTGTGAACTAATTCAACAGTGCTGGACAGCAAATTGGATCTATGCCCAAGGGCTACAAAAGTGTGCACACCCTTTGATCTAGCAATACCACTACTAGATCTTTATCACAAAGAAACAATGAAAAAGGGAAAAGGACCCACATGTACAAAAATACTTATAGCAGCTCTTTTATGGTGGTGAAGAACTGGAAACTATGGAGATGCCCATCAATTGGGGAACGGCTGAACAAGTTGTGGTATATTAACAAAATGAAATGCTATTGTTCCATAAAAATAAGCATGAAGATTATGGAAAAATCTGGACAGACTTACATTATCTGATGTTAAGTGAAATGGACAGAACCAGAACATTGTACACATTAACAGAAACTGTGCTATTATTTACTATGATAGACCTATTTCTTCTCAGCAATAATATAATCCAAGGAAATTCCAAAAGACTCATGATGGAAACCACATCTGAAGAAAGAACTATGGAGTCTGAATGCAAATTGAGGCATACTATTTTCAGCATTTTTTTGTTTTTCATTTTTTAATTTCATGTGGCTTTTCTCATTTGTTTTGATTCTTCTTTCACAAATGACTAATGTGGAAATAGGTTTAACATTACTGTATGTATATATATATATATACATAACCTGTATCAGACTGCTTGCTTTCTTTGGATGCGGTGTAGAAAGGGAGGGAGGAAAAAAATTGGATCTCAACATTTTACAAAAATAAATGGTGAAAACTATCTTTACTTGTTATTGGAAAAAAATACCCTGAGAGGAAAAAAACCTGCAGTTATAACAGATAAACAAAAGAATACACTAAGGACATAGGTCAGTTTACAAGGCCTTGGATGAAGAGCAAAAGGTATTGATGGTTTCTAAAGGTACTTTCAGATAATGGATATATCCTTGTCTGGTCCTGCAGAGAGTACTCCATGGTATAATGATACTTGGATTTGAAGATCTTCCACGCGCCTTGAAAACTTGCTGATGAAGCAGGAGGGGTGGAACAAGAGAAAGCTGGAACTAAGCAAGCATCTGTGCCATGGTGACTGGAAGCAGCAGCTGCATTTGCAAGGCGAACTCCTTTTTCTTGAGCTAGCCATAATCTCTGCTAAGGACTCCTACTGAGGACTGCCAGGGACAGTAACTGCAGGGGGCCAGAGCTGCTGGGAGCAAACTGCCTGGATGCTGAGCAGTTATCGTGAATGAGGAGAGGAGGATCTTTGCCCAAGGTAGCTTGTCCTGTTTTGAGGGCTAAAGGATGTGGGTGTTTACTACTTTAACGGAATGTGCCAACTTCATAACTACTATATTGGCTTTGACTTTCTGGTTTTGGGACTCAGTTTTCTGGTATTTAAATACATGTTCTAACCATATTTCTCATGTAGAAAGTCTGTTATATTTTGTAATAAATAATCATATCACCATAGTTACAGTTACTGTAGGCACTGTGAATACTGCATTGTTGATACACATGGCGATTATCAACATTGTATCATAAGACTAATAGCTTGGGGAATAAAATTATGGCAATGAGAAGCATCTAGGTTTTTCCTTAGAATCTAAACTTAGCCATTTGTATTGATCCCTCTTTAAATGAGAAGCAATGAGAGTAACGATCATATGATGCTCTTCCCCCTCCATCCCCCCCTCCACTTCAGTATGGTTTTTATGCCTCAACCTGTGGCACAATTTACCATCTTCTGGCTCTACCTTTCCTCCTCTCCCCTTTCTTGCCCTAACCACAGTTTGTTGTTGTTTTTTTT
>JAQQSW010008677.1:0-13411 GCA_028646575.1 Pseudocheirus occidentalis
TATCTTGATTTCTCATAAAGTCATTAGCTTCCGTTTGCTCCAATCTAATTCTGAAGGAATTATTCTCTTCAGTGAGCTTTTGAGATTCTTTTTCCATCTGGCAAATTTGGCTTTTTAAGGCCTTCTTCTCCTCATTGGCTTTTCGGGCCTCTTTTGCCATTTGAGTTAGTCTATTTTTTAAGGTGTTATTTTCTTCTGTCAGGTTGTTGACTCTCTTCTCATAATTTTCTTGCATCATCCTCATTTCTCTTCCTAATTTTTCCTCCACTTCTCTTATTTGGTTTTCAGAATCCTTCTTAAGCTCCTCTGTGGCCTGTAACCAGTTCATATTTTTTCTTGGAAGCTTTTGGTGCAGGAGTTCTGACTTTGTTGTCTTCTGGCTGTTCCATACTTTGATCCTTTTTGTCCCCAAAAAAGGAATCTAAAGTTGTATTGCTGTGCTTATTTTGCTTCCTTTGCTTGCTCATATTGCCACTCAATTAATTGACTTATGAGCTTTGTGCCACAGTGGAACTCTGCTTCCAGAGAGGAGAGCTTTGTCCCAAATTGCTGAGGTTTTTGCAGCTTGCTGGAGCTCTTAGTTGGGTGCTCTTTGGAACCTCCACAGGCTCTGGCACCTGGTCGCACGCCCCAGGACCTCCACCCAAGACAGCAGTCCAGATCCAAGCTGGTTAAAGCAAGAGCAATTACCCAAAATGGTCGCTTGGTCCCCCTACAATCTGGAGGCCAGGACCTCTAAAGCAGCCATGTGGAGGCGGCTACACAGACTCCCAGCCTCAGCTGCTTCTCCCTTCCAGGGGCAGAGGCTGGCTCACAGTCTCAGTCCCCCTGTTCCTGAAGTTCACACTGACCTCTCAGTTTTTCTTTGATATTTATGGGTTGCTACTTCTGGAAATGACCACAGCTGTTGGTGATCCACTCTGCCAAAGTCCCTCCAGCCACCACTGATTGGGGGCCGCCCTGGGGCCAAAACCAGGCTGTGATGAACCTTTCCTGTCTGCCTGCTGGGCTGCCTTCAGTGGGAGATTTGTTTCTCTCTGTCACTTTGTGGGTTTTGTAGCTCTGAAAGTTTGTTTAGTCATATTTTATAGGTATTTGAGGTAGTTATGGGGGGAGCCATGGAGTTTTCCTACTTTTATGCCAGTATCTTGGCTCTGCCCCCTTTCCAGTCTTTTTCTTTAATAAAGTGTTCCTGAAGGATAGGTATGAAGCTTCTACACCTTTTATATATTTTTCACATCCTGTACTTTATTTCCCAACATATTTTTCACTCCATGCCTATTTTTACATTGAAATAATAACAGCAACAGAAATTTTTAATAGACTACAAAAGGAGACCTAGAAATAGTGGTTTTTTGCTATTACTTATACTATGGATTTATATTATATAACTACAAATTTCTTTTAATAAAGTGAATAATTTGGAGTTTGTGTTTTTTTCTTTTTACTTTTCTTGTTTATTTGAATATGTTCTTTTTGGTGATTGTTATTAAGTTTAGAACCTAAAAATGGAAAAAAAAAAAGATGCTTATTATCCAGAATATAATATGTAGTTGGAGAGAGAGCCCACTGAACTCTAGCATTCAGTACAATGGACAGTTTTGGACAAATTATGCAGGTGAATGAGTTGGACCTGGAATTGGATAGTGAAAGGAGATGAGGCAGGACTGCACTGGGGAAATTATGAAGTGTTTTGTATGAACCAAAATTTTACCCCACTGCATCACAAAACAAAACACCTTTTTAACAGCAGCATTCTCCTAGTGATGCTTTGGGTCATGATTACCAAGGAACTAAATTACAAAGAACTCAAAGGACAAAGGACAGATATGTGGTGTAAACAGGCCGCTTAATGTTACCAATGACAGCATTTATGTAAGAATTGAAATAAAAGATATCAAGGGGATGGGCAGATCCATGTACTGTAATGAAAAAGAACTGTTGGGCCATCTACAGAGTATAATGATGGTCTTACACTATGTAAAAGGCAGGCCTAACTCCTGCACTTAGTTTGGGTTTGATCTGGGGGGGGAAATTAGGGACTTCTAAGTCGTTGAACAGTTGATGCAACAGAGGCTTGCTTTGCTCTGACATGGCTAGTTCTCTTCAGCTTTGGTAGCTGTGGTTTCCCTCACCTGCTATCTGATCAGCAGGTCATCAGGACATGGTCTTAGGCACCTAACAAGTCTGAGAGTAGAGTTGACATAGCCGAGACATCTTAACCTTTAGAAGACTAGGAAGCTGGGGCCAATCAGGTCTCATCAACAGTTTTGTCTCCTCTTAGGGAAAAGTTAATTCCTCTTGGAAATGGTTCTTATGTCTGCCACTCTATTGGGAGTGGGAGGAAACTATGGTAGTTTGTTGCACACTATAAAATGGATGATGATAGATCTTCTTTGGAAGATATATGAGACTATATGGAAAAAATTCTGCTGCTTCACTCCTTGTAACCTCTCTATCTTCACCTCAGTCTCAATTCCTTATCTCCATTCTCACAGGATGAGATTGCCCTCTTCCTTGCCAAAACTAATCCCTCATTTCTTCTACCTTCAGTCTCCTCCCCTCTTCTCTCCTTGCATCTCTAGATATTCTCCCTTCTCTGTTCTCTGTGTCTTTAGTCTCTCCTCGACTGGCTCTTTCCAGTCCTTAAAAATAATCCTTCCCTTGACCTGCCACCCCCTCTGTATCTTCCTATCCCTTCTCTGCCAAATCTCTCAAAAGAATAAATTGCTCTTACTTCCTCTACTTCCTTATCACTAGTTCATTTTTCAGGCTCTAAATATCAAGTTTTCCTCTCCATCACCTTACTGAAACAGCTTTCTTCAAGGTCACTACCAGTCTCCTTATCATGAAATCCCATGACCTCTTTTCTGTCTTTATCCTTTTTGATCTCTTTTGTAGTAAGACACTTTGGATTATCACCTACTTCTGAATTTTCTCCTTGTCTTCTGAGACATTTCATTCTCATAGTTTCCCTTTTTTTCTCTCTGATCATTTCTTTGTGTCTCCTGCTGGCTTTTCATCTTTTCACATAAATTTGAGTATGTCCCCCTAAGTTTTGTGCTAAGATTTCTTGTCCTCTTGACCCCCTTCTCTTCTCTCAATAATCTCACCCATTCTCATAGCTTTAATGACCACTTTTGTGTTTTGTGAGAAAGACCAATACCTTAACACGCTCATAAATTAGACATATAGTTTATAGAGTTCAATTATAGGTGGAATTATCACAGAAGTCAGAAAAATGGAACTAAAACGCTTTTGTGTAATTATGAGAATTTGAGTTGGAAAGGCAAAATTCACAACCAGTAACTAGCCTTCTCCAGTCCATTGGTTCTGTGGGCACTTTCTTCAGTTACACATACATGAAGGCCCTTAGGTATAAGTCATAGGTTCCCAAAGTGAGCAATACCACCCCCTGTGGGGCACTGGAACAGTGGGGCAGTGGTAGTCTCAGGTACAGTGGGGGAGGGAGGGGGATGGCATTGAATAAAAATAAGGGGCAGTGGAAGCATAAGGAAAGAAGAGATGAAAATTTTGCAGAACCATTTGTACGTGTTTCATCTGTTGTGGAACAGAGCTAAAGTCATGTTGATTACATTATTTTCCAAATAACACACAAGATGCAGGTTATAACACACAAGATGCAAGTGGTCAAGTCTGCAGACAGGTCTTAACAAGCAAGTGTTGGCAGATAAGCATGTTGTGTGCTACATGCATCAGCAGGAATATTTGTGTGTAATGACTTGTTTATAATAAAATGCTATATGGGTATATGATGCAATATTGCATCACTAAAATTTCAGTGCAGGAAAAAACGTACAAATTTATAATAAATGATTAAATTTAAGATGTGCTATTTTTATAGAAAAATTTATATATTTTTTGAAATGATGCAAATTAAAAAAAAATGTTAAAGAAAATAACTTTCCAGGGATGTGCTGAGTGGATTTTTTTTTTCCTGCAAAGGGAGCAGTTGACCAAATGAGTCTGGGAACCTCTGTGCTAAGTGATATGACACAAACCACAACCCATTCAAGCCTTTGCTTGTGCGTATCCTCCATTAAATGATCCCCAGGAGGCCCAGCCCACTGGGATCCTTATTCTGGGTCTCTTGACATTGTGTGGCAACTTCCAGTGTAGCCCATGGGTTGGCCCATTGTTACCTCCTTCTCTCAGTATATAAGCTGAGTACCTCCTCTTTTGTTCTTACATCTGTTGGTATATTTTATTTATTTTTTAAATGTTATTGATACATTTTGTCTTAATACAACAGACATTTCCGAACAAACATCTCAATAGTGTCCCCTACCACCACCACAGAGTTAATTCCCAGAAAACAAATGATGAGTTCTTAACAAAATGGAAAGAAATGCACTTTCACTTTGATAGTATAGTACTCATATTGATCATTATATTTGAACAGAGTTTTGCTGACTCTCAACATTGATCTCTTTTTACATTACTCTAGTTGTGTTTTTTGTTCTTTTGTTTCTACTTTCTTCACTCTGTGTCACTTCATGCAGATCTTTGCATGCAGAAGCTTCCTTATATTTGTCATAGGCATAGGACTATTATGTTACATTTATATACTAATGTTTATTTATCCCTTTCCCAATCATTATATAGTATTTTGTTTCTAGCTTTTTGCTATAATGAATAATTCTGCTATGAATATTTGAGCGAAAGGTTATAAGCATTTTAGTAACTTTTTTTTGTGTGTGTACCTCCTACTTGTTTTCTAGAAAGGCGGATCCAGTTCACTGTTCATCAGCAATTATATAGCATCAGTCTTCCTCCAGCCTCTTCAGTAATGAGTCTTTCCACTTTCGTTATCCAGATGTCAGATATTAATGCAGAGTTTATTTTCCTAATCCATGCCTTTTCTTATCATATCTGTATTAATTTTTTACAAAAGTTTTTTATATTTAAAAATTATTGCTAGATATTGTTTTTAACCCATAGACACTTCCTGAAGAACAATCAAGCCAACTTGTATGATGGCTACATTCTCAAACTTCCATGGCGTGGCACTAGTATTAGGCTTATATTTTAACAGGAAGTTACCTATGATTATTGTTTTGCTCTCTAGATCGTTTTTGCAATTCATTTACCTTTCATGGCATTTGTGGATATAGAAATACTCTTGATACTATTTCATTTTATGTTGCCTTAAGCATAATATAGTTTCCCTGTATGTCTCTATTGAATTTATGTGTTTTTATTGGTTCCTTGACTAAAATCATAATTGTCATTCATGGTACAGATTATTCAGCCATTGGTGGCTGGGAAGAGAGGGTGGTGGTGGTAAAAATCTCATGAACCTGCCTCTCATCTGGTGGACTAAATAAAGGAAGATATTTTTAAAAATTATTTAAAAAGAATATAGTAGTAGTATTTGGGGATTTGAGGGGAGTAGGATGAGGGAAAGGGGAATAGAATCCAGATCTCTGATTTCATTAGTATAGGGAATTGCCAGTGACAACAGTCTCTACCAGTGTAGATCTGTAACTGTTCTGCAATTTATAGCCTTAGAGAGTTGCCCACAACACTGAAATTAAATGACTTGTCCAGGGTCATGTAGCTGGTATATTTCAGAGCATCTGAAGTCTAGACCAGTCTTTATCCACTATGTAAAATAAGTAGGCTGAGGCAGGGGGTAGTAACCCTTGGGGAAGGGTATAATAAACAAAAAGTGTCAAACATTTCCCCAAAAATGAAACATATTTTTAATCAGGTAAATTGCTGCCTAACCAGCCCCCCCCAACCTTATAGTTATGAAGTTAATTTTTTTTTAACTTAGTACCCCCTATTCAGTTTCATCTTATTCAGTTTGTCCCAATGTTTTGTGATCTCACTCTGTCGTTCACAGTGTAGCTATCCCTTTCAGCTTTGCACCAGCTACCAATTTGCCTTTATCCAAGTCATTGATAAAAATGTAAAAACAAAACAAAACAAAACCTCAGGGCCAAACACAGGTCCTTAGGGCCTAGCACTAGACACCTCCTAATTTGACATTGGATAGCTGTTCTTTGGGTCCAGCCATTCAACCAATTCCAGATCCCTAATTATACTTTCTTACAGCCTACCTCTCTCTATCTCTTCCACAACAATGGCATGAGAGATTTGATCAAAAACTTTGCCAAAATCTCCGCCGGCTTTCTTTAGCATTCCCCCTATCTACCAATTTAGTAACCCCATTAGGAAAACATGATCGGTGCTTCTGTTTGTCTTCAGCTCCTTGCACAAACTTTTCATAATCCTTAGTGATGTTTTCCAATAAGCTCCTCCTGTCAGTGTCATTTATGCTTCTGTGAATCATCAAAAATAGGTAGTAGGCATCCATTTCTACAAGGTTTAAAAAGTTTTGGAAGGTTATCTCTTATGTAGTGGATGTGCGCCCAGGAAGACAGTAAGCTTCTCTGTTTTGTTGTTATCAATTTGACCAATAACTGTCTCAGTAGTCCTGGACAGGAAGTTACCAGCCATCAGTACTCTTCTGCCCTGATTCTTACTAAATGATCCTTCATCTGTTAGCTTCTGTGGATTTACTTTATCATTCCTTAGAGGGCATTAGCTCCCTTCCTTCTCAGAACATCTGGCTCCTTCTTCTTCAGGAAGTGTCTCAAATTTGTTTTTTAGATCTAACTATATTTTCTTTCCATGGTATTTGTCTATTCTGAGCTTCTGTTAACAGGTCTATCTTCCCTCTACTACTTTGGGTAATTTTATTTCTTATCCCCACATTAAAGCCCACTTCCAGTTTTTTGTTTTGTTTTGTTTCAAAAGATCTTTCATTGTCCCTGTTTACCCATAATATGGAGGGGTAACCTCATGTTCTAATCAGGAGACCAGCCTGCACTTTGAACATAGATAACAATCACTTGACTACGACAGAAACATATACACAGTGCAATTCATTGCAAATTTTTCTCAGATTTCCATATTGATTGAGATCTTCAGCTTTCTAGGGGTGGCTAGGTGGCAGCCTTTTTTTTTTTTAATTAAGACTTTAGGTATCTCCAACTTACCTTCTAAGTACTTCCTTACTGCCTTTAGAGCTCCCAGCACCTTGATAACCATATTCAAGTTCCTTTTCCTTCTCTCATTAACCTCTTACCTGGTTTACCAATTTACTTTACCAATTTGTTTTACTCTTTTTCTCCCTCCAAACATGATTTGGGTTTAGGAAATTCCCTCCTTCAGGGCACATTAGCAACTTTTCTACAGCTAATACTCTTTTCAATTTGTGTGGGGCTGTGGGGAACTGTGACTGACCCAAGGTAAAACAGGTAGTATGTGTGAGAAGGGGGCCTGGAACTCAGATCTTTCTGACTCTGAAGCCAGCCCCTTTATCCACTATGCCATGCTACTTCACATATTGTTACACTTATAGTCTAACAGTAGAACTTTATGCAGTATACAATATGCAGTAATATGTGAATAAGTATGACTTATTCACAATTTCCTGTACTTACCTTTTTTTTTTTTTAAACTTAAGGAAGCAGATTGGTTTTGTTTTTTCCTCTCTATTTCTAGTCCTTAGCACAGTGCCTGAACTATACTTTCCTTGCCTTACCAACATTTTCTTCTCCTTGAGTACTTCATTTCTTCCTCAATCCTTTTCTTCCTTTACATTGATCCCTTCTTCAAAATCAGTCTCCTTCCCTTTTCCCTTAGTTTTTCTCACATTTCCCATCTCTGAACTCATTCTCTAACTTTCTTCACAGGTCAAATGTTCTCCCAATCACCTTCATAATTTCCTTCTTATTCAGCTCAAGTCCTTCTCATTTCCTTCTCCTCCCACAATTTCTTCCCATGGAAGCCAGGGATGTCAAATGGTGAAATCCTCTAATTGCTCTTTGTTGTACTTGAAACTGTGCTGATTGCATTAAGTTCAGGAACACTGCAGTGCCTCCTAAATATCCTCCATAATAAAGTGGATGAAGACTGCATCTTGTCCAGACCATGATTTGCAGTTAGTTGGACAACCCACTGTAGCACCAATGCAACATTTATGGCACCCACGATTACAATAAAGACCATGACTGTAAATATCACATGACATTTGATCACAAAAATATACCAAATTCTCCATATAGAGGACAGAACTGAAGCATTTATTTAGACACTAGAGAACTGAATCCCAAAACTAGTAAGCTGATTCTGTCATAGTACCAAGGACATTAAGAAGCCATAATAACACTGAGAGTCACAGCATCCTTCAGCCTTCCCACTACAAGATCAGTATCTACTCAGAAGTTTATCTGACTCCTTGCCTGAGTGTCCTCTCTCCCCCACCATCTGGCTAACTCTGACCAGCTTCCTGTGGTCTCTGTTTCCCTTCAGCAAACTCCTCCTACCACAGGCTCCATGTGACTACATTCAGCCTATCAGAGAGCAGTTTATCTTCATAGCAGGGAAGATCTTCAAATTCCCATTCCCATCACACCCATGTACTTCATCCATAAGTACATATATTTGGAACAGATGTGATATATAGACAGTGAACTGACTCGAGGGGAGCAGACTGAATTGCCTTTGGGATATTGAACAATGGTTTTAATGATTCCATGGTTCTTCCTGAAACAAAGATCCCACTTCTTAACAGCAGTGTTTTCCTGGTGATTCTGCATGGCCATGAACAATAGAATACCACAGTCTATGAAAAATTAAAAGGAATTGAGTCAGTGTTGTTGTTGTCAATTAAGAATTATGCCAAACAAATGTCAGAATAAAGGATGTCATTAGAAAGATATAATGGTATAACTGGACTTGGAGCCAGGATGACCTGACTTCAAATTCTGCTGCAGATACTAGCTTCGTGACCCTATACAGATTACTTAACATCTTTAGGCCTTGGTTATTATCTGTGAAGTGAGAGGGTTGAACTCGATGACTTCCTAGGTCCCTTCCAGCTCTAAGTCTTTGATCCTATGTGTGTGGGGGAAGTAAGTTAGTCATGTGATGACTTTGAGGGATAACTGATGAACAGCCCACATGTTCTATTAGCATCCATTCCATATGGATTCCATATTAGCATCTAATTCATATCCAGGATAACTAGAAGAACCTTCATGTTAGGTTCACCCCTCTCTGTGAGATTCATAGAGACCTGAGGAAGAGTCATACAGAAGGAAAAGTGCAGTTTTGTTATCTAGTCTGAACTAATCTCAGGAAAGTCTTGTCTTGTATACATTCTTCTCAAAGACAGCAGCCCTCTCTGTTGTTGTCAGCTTAGAGCCACCTCAGTACCTGTCATCAGGGAATCACCAACCACAGGGAATCTTTCTCTTCCATGACAGCACCTGTGGTTCCTCATCATTATCCCTTGGAGTGATTTCTTCTTTAGACACTCCCCCTCCTCTTCAAGAAGGATTCCTTTTTATTTCTTAGCTTCAAATATTCAGAGTTTTTCTTCTGCCTTTCTCTTCCAACTTCTTGATATAGGATAGGATTTTCTTCTGCTGCTTCATATCCTTTTTCTTCTTTATTTTCACATTGAAGCCCATTTTCCTTTTTTATTAAAAAAAAAAAGAGAGAGAGAAAACTTCTTTCTCCCTGGTATCCTGAAAAATAGACATGGATTTCTCAAGCCACTTTACTTTCTCTTCTTCCCAGACTCTACACTGTTCATCGTTCCTGACAGTGGCAAACACCCTTGACAAACAAAAATCTTCTTGGCTTTTTTTTTCTTTGATTTCTGGGCAAGGTTACCTCTGTTGTGTTTATTTGAGAAATCTTGTATTAAATTAATATATGCGTTGAAGATACTCTGTGAGAGAAGAGCCAGTAAGGCTCTTGCTTGCTATATGACATGAAACGCTCTTTCCACTAGAAGTACTGTTGTATTCTCTGTACCTTTCAGTCAGCCATGTGACCATAAAGATGAAATCTACTATAGAATATAATTTGTGAAAGCCTATTTATTTCCTCTCCATATTTTCACCAAGAATACCTTTAGTATGTATGTAAACTAGTCTTGTAGAGATTTTGTGGAACTGAGAAAGTAGGCATATGTGTCAGTGATTAGTAATGTCTTTTCGGGTATGTTTTTTCTATAGTATACCATCCATACCATGGTGTAGTGAATAAAGAAAGAGCTGTCTTTAAAATCAGGAGGAGCTTCATCTAGTCCTTCTGACATATACTAGCTTTGTGACCAAGGACAGCTCACTTATATTCTTAGTGCTCTTAGACTGTAAGTTGTAAAAAGGTTGCCACCCTGCATTGATGGAGGAAATTTCTACCTTTGGAGTTGCCCACACTGATAAAGCTTCATCTGTGATTCTTTCCGATCATTCAATAACCTACCATTTCATAAATGTCTTGGCCATTGATCCATCAAAGCCCTAACATTGTTTCACATCAAGCACAGACCTTTTCTATGACAGTTTGGTCTGGTCCAGTTATTTATCTTCTCATATCTGTCATCTTTAGTTTCATTTCCAGTTCCTTGGACAAACTATTGTGGGACTGCGGTGTTATAGTTCAGATTTGGTAGTGCCATTGTCATTGTTGAAGAAAATGCTTTATTATAGAAATGTTGACATCTTTTTCCTATTTTCTGCCTATTTTTCTTTCAGTTTTGTCATGCAGTGCTCTCAGGATGAGGCATTTTAATTGCAAGTCATGGGAAGTATTCTGCAAACTTGTTTTCCTCTCAACTGCTTCTTGCTGTTTTATGAAGTAGTATTGCTCATAATCTCATACAATCATTCTCCATGATAATATTTTATAAACAAATTATATTCTAAACTGATGATGCCATCTCAGCTTGTCAAGGAGGTCACATGTTTGCTAAGCAAGGCACAGTTTTCTTGGCTCTCTTGACTTCCTTCTGACCATTTCTTTATACCAGGTAAACTTTCATGCTATCCTAAGAGCATCATTTTAGAGTTGGAGGAAATGTGGCACTGTGTGTTCTTTTATTCATTTCCAGTTTTTGGAATGTCAGTATCTTGTTATAAACAGATTGCATTGGCACCATTTTAATTTCACATCTCATCTTTATCCTTTCTCTTAGTGTATTAATTTTTATCTTTGATCTAATAAGTCCCTGGCCTGACTGTATACCCATAGCTGATTCAGAAATGACTGAAACATCACTAGCTGTCTCTTTAGATATAGTCAGTACCTCTTTTTTTGTGATATTACTCAACATTTGAGTGTCTTCCTGCTTTTTCTTGAGATTTATGGTACTCATGTGTAGTCTTTGAAATTATTTCTTTTTCCTTGATCCTGAGTCATATTTTCCAATATTTTGCACCATCCTCTCCAATGTTCATCAGTCATAGAGTATTAAAATGGAAGGTGTTAGGGGTGGCTAGGTGGTGCAGTGAATAGAACACTGGCCCTGGAGCCAGGAGGACCTGAGTTCAAATCCAGCCTCAGACACTTGACACACAGTCACTAGCCGTGTGACTATGGGCAAGTCACTTAACCCCAACTGCCCTCCAAAAAGCCAAAAAAAAAAAAGGTTATTTAAAATGGAAGGTGTTATCAAGTTTTCTGTGTAATTTCTCTACCTCCTCATTCTCTGCAACAGATTTTGTTACATCTTATGAACTTCATGGTGGTCTTTCTGCATATGATCATCATAAGTCTGAAATATTAAATTTCAGATTGTGAAAAGACTTGAGAATAAAAAAAGACTTAATATCCAGCTAATATGGCTTATTAAATTAAGAGGAAACAGATGTTTTTTAGTTACAGCAATTCTGAGTCACCAATATCAAACTGGGGAAATAGGAGAGAGCAAAAATCAGTGAAAATATACGCTTTACCTTTGTAAGAAAAAAAAAATCAATTTTATTCATATGTTTTTTATATATATCCCTTTACCCACACCATCTAAGAAAACAATACCTTATTACAAAGAATTGGAGGAAGGGGAAGGAGAGGGAGTGAAGTTCAGCAAAACAGACCAAAGTACCAGAAAAGTCTGATATTAAAGGCAGTGTTCCATATCATAATCCTGTCTATGCAAAGAAGTAGGAGGGCCCTTTATTTAGAATCTACTTATATCCATGATTAAAACATTTAGCTCAACATTGAAGCATTGATCCCCAACCAAGAAGCTTCAAGCTGATAGATATGTTTCTGTTTTCCTTAATATGTAAAAACGTATTTGTCATGGATTTTTAGGATTGGAAGAATTCCCTCCTCTGATGGAGATTGCAAGCAGTCTATAATATGGTCTGCATATTAGAGCCTGCACAGAGATGTGAAGTGACTTGCCCAGAGTCACACAGGTGGTAGTAGGTGTCAGAGATGAGATCTAAATCTAGGTCTTTCTGACTCTAGGTCTACTTGATCTACTCTGCCACACTGCTTCTCATTTAAGGAAATCCATGGTATAATTTTATAAGGCTATTAAAGAGTAATTAAGACCATTAATTAATTGATTGATTAAGTTCATTAGGCAGCTAGGTGGTGCAGTGGGCCTGGAGTCAGGAAGATCCGAGTTCAAATCCAGCCTCAAGCACTTAGTAGTTGTGTGACCCTGGGCAAGTCACTTCACCCTATTTGACTCAGTTTCCTCATCTGAAAAATGAGCTGGAGAAGTAAGTGGCAAACCACTCTAGTATATTTGCCAAGAAAACCCCATGAATGGTACTGGCATGCTATGGTCCGTGGGGGCACAAAGAGTCAAACACAACTGAGCAATGACAGCAAAGACCATTATTCTCCTTCAGCTTGTTTATAAGCATCCCTTATTCTTGAGATAATGAAAATGGCTGCTCTCTGTAAATCATATAGTTCTTTCTGGCAATGTCTTAGCTTTTGGCTTAGCACAGTGGTTGTAGTCCCTTACTTTATGCCACAGGTGGGATTCTAGAAAATTGGGCTTAAATTGAAATACTGTAATTTAGCTGTCATCAAGTCAGATTTGAGCTTATTAGAATAGTATCCCTTCCATTGCTGAGCTGTTTGCTCCAAAGAGCACTTTCCCTAAAGATGCCTTGCCTAATTCCACCCCAGTCTAGGCAGACCCTCTTTTGACTCCCTCCACTTACACACTTAAGTTATCATCCTTTCTCTCTTTTACCCTTCTCAGCCAAACTCCTAGAAAAAAAAACAACTATATCTATGCCTCTACTTCCCCTCCTCTTATTTACTTCTCAACCCATTGCAATCTGTCAGTCCAGAAGCATTTATTAAGCACTTAATATATGCCAGATGTACTTCCAGCCTCATCATTCAATTGAAACTGCTCTCTCCAAAGTTACCAGTGCCCTCTTAGTTGTCAAATTTAATGGCCTTTTTCTCAGTTCTCATCCTTTATGACCCCTCTGAAACCATTTGTTTTGTTTTCCTTTGCTTTTTGGAGGAGAGAAGATAGGGCAGTTGGGGTAAAGTGACTTGCCCAAGTCACATGACTAGTTTTTGAAACTTTTTTTTTCTTTTTTTT
>JAQQSW010008678.1:0-13410 GCA_028646575.1 Pseudocheirus occidentalis
CTGCACTTTAGGAATACCAGTTCTGCATTAGTGTGGAGAAAGAGAAAGGAGAAAAGCGTAAACGTGGGGAGACCAATCAGAAGCTATTGGGAGGGTCCTCTTGTTTGTGTTCCCAATTGTTGTGACATGGTGAGGTGGTACAGGAGCACAGGGGCCCCAAGGCAAGAGAGGTAGGGCTAGTCCTGACTCTGCCACTGCCTCCATGTGTGACCTGGATCAATGACAAGCCTGGAACCAGGAGGACCTGGGTTCAAATCCATTCTGAGACACTTTTGAGCTATGTGACACTGTCCAAGTCGCTTCACCTCTGTTTGCCTTGGTTTTCTAATGGGATAATAATAGCACCTACCTTTCAGGGTTGTTGTGAGGATCCAAGGAGATCATTGTAAAGTGCTCAGCACAGTGCCTGGCACGTGGTAGATACTTAAAGCTTCCTTCCTCCCTTCCTTCTTTCCTTCTTTTCTTCTTCTTTCCTTCCTTCCTTCCTTCTTTCTTTCCTTCTTCCCTCCTTCCTTCCTTCCTTCCTTCCTTTCTCCCTGTCTCCCTACCTTCTTTCCTTTCCTCCTTCCTTCCTATACCAGTGTAGAACTCTTTCTTCTAATATTTATGAGCACCAATAATATATATGAGAATATATATTAACCATTGATAGGAATATAAAATACGGCTATATGCCAAGGACCTCACATACACATTTTATGTGAGGATGCACCATATGATAGTTATACTGTTTCTTACAGAATTATAATATCCCACTGCATTCGTATAGTATAACTTAGTCAACCATTCCCCAATGAAGGCCTAGCTTTCTATCCATCACCCAGAGGAGGGATGGGTACTTGCTTCTCTGATTTATGTGATGAATATGAAACCACTTTGAAAGGTGTAATAGATAATAAAAATGTAAGGTGTTTTATTGTTAATCATCATCATTATTGTTATTATTCCCCAAATCAGCTGGATCGTGTTGCTTTTATCTTGAAAGGAGAAACAGCACAATGGGTATTTTTGTAATGCTCTAACTTAACTCTTCATATGCTGCACCAAGAGCCTCAGTGTCTGGTAGTTTAGGAAATGTTCACTCTCTTTTTATTTTCTGTACATAGTACTGAGAATACTATTAAATTAGGATAATGATTTTTTTCTTACTTCATGATTACTTTGCCAAAGGCATTGGCTTCCAGCCCAACATCTGAAAAAATATCATGGATCATAATTTAAAGAATTAAGTCCAGATCCCGGAGACTAGGCCTGCTTTGTGACCGCCCTAGCCCATCACCAAAGTATGGAAGAATTAGTACTGAATTTCACACTCTCTCTTTGCTTAGGTCCTACAGTCTAGACAGTGTGGGGGTTAGAGCAAGGTAAGTCTGGGGATGCAAATTTAATGCATAACCATAGCAATGACATTAGCAGAAAGAACTAGACAAATTATACCCATGCAAATTCCTTGGTGTGCCATCAAAGGAAGCATACTTGTCATTCACAGGAATGCCTAATGGCCAACAACGGAGGAATGAGCCAGGGTGCCAGGGTCACTTGTTGGGGAGCTCAAAAACCCATCCCTAGCTCTAGTCACCAGGAACCAGTCCATGGCACTTCCTTGTGTTCATGATAACTGAGCAGACCCACAGCAGAAGGTTTTGTTTTGTTTATTTTGTTTGTTTTTCCCTGAAGCAGTTCTTATTTTTGTCCTCTGGCAGGTGGAAAGAGCAGGATTTCTTGAGTGATTTATTGTTTGTATATTGTTGGGGGGGAGGTGTGGGATGGGGAATGTAAACAAAAGGAGAGGGAAGAGAAGACAACCTCATAGATTTAGGGACCTTAGAGGTCATCTGGTCCAAACTTTTCATTTTACAAATGAGGAAAGTATGGATCAGAGAGATTTCAATGACTTACCCAAGATCTCATCATTTGACCCAGGCTCTCTAACTCCAAGTCTAGGACTATTTTCCTGATTGATTAGAGATAATTCTAGGCATCAGCTGACCAGATTCAGGAGAGACATAGACACTGAGGTGACCATTTTAAATTATATGATTCCTTCCAGTTTTGACAGATTTTCCCTTCCCCTCTTCTTTGTTCATCCTTGACTGTTCGATTGCTCCTATTTAGCCTTCAGGCTATATCCTGCTATTCCTCCTTCTTTCCACTCTCCAAGTAGTTGACTAGTGGGGAAATTATTATTATGATTATTATTATTATTTTGCTTTTTGGAGGGGGGCAGGCAGGGCAGTTGGGGTTAAGTGACTTGCCCAGGGTCACACAGCTAGTAATTGCTAAGTGTCTGAGTCCGCGTTTGAACTCAGGTCCTCCTGATTCCAGGGGCAGTGCTCTATTCACTGCACCACCCATCGGCCCTGAGAAATTCTTTCAAATAACTAGTGATTTCATCAATACGGGCATACCATTGGGCAATACAGACCACAAGCTCTTGGTACCTCAGGAAAGAGTCTTCATAAATCAGCAGCAAGAGCCAAGCTAACTTGATCAGACCAGTCTTTAGGTAAACAGTGCACTGAGACTTGGGTTCCCAGTGATTATCAGTTGTATAAGAGATTGCCCTCTGTTGTTGGCACAGCCTTTAAGAGTCCAGAGTTTTTTCCATGCTATAAGAGGAGCACCAGAAGAGGACTTCAGTGTGTGGAGGAGAAAACAACCCTCCATATTTATTTCTCAAAATTGGTAAACATCTAAAACAAAAGATATGCAAGGAAATAAAGTATCTACATCTAGAGAGGCATCAGGATGTGGTGGAGAGAGACAGAAACAGTCTCAAAACCTAGGTTCAGATGCTGCTCTGATTCATACTGGCTGTGTACTTCATTTAACCTCTGAGAACCTCTCCAATACAGAGACCTGGAATCCATGAACTTGTTTTAAAAAAATATTTTGACAACTGTATTCCAACACATGAGATTTCCTTTGTAATCCTGTGTATTTTATTCGATGCACTTAAAAACATTATTCTGAGATGGTGTCCATAGGCTTTGCCAGACTGACAAAGGGGCCTATGAAATCGTAATGGTTAAGCACCCTTACTAAAGGTATAAATTGCAGAAAAGATGCTGACTTGTACTAGGAAAAGGAGTTACCTTACACTCATACCCCAATAAAATCCCAGATCCTATCCCTATTCATCTAGCAGTAGTTTCCTAAGGCAAGCAGAATGTTGTTAGTTCTATATCCTACATGTATGACATAGACTATCAGCTACTATTATGACAGCTGTCTATGCCCACTGGCCCAAATTTCTGCCTCTCCTTCTTGAATTAATTTAAGGAAAAGGAACAAAGAAGGTCTGGAGTTGAGTGGGAGGAGAGAGGGGGCAGCTTAGAGGGGGCCATCCTGTATGTGTTTAAGATGGCACTCATAGGTTTCTTCTTAATCTCCAAAGAGAATACATATATTTTCTGAAATACTAGAATGTTTTTCAGAATTGATGATGTCATGGAAATTCTAATCTTTGCCATGTGGTTGCTCAGCCACAGCTATGCTAATGAAAAGGGGGCTCTGGAGAAGCTTGGCAAAGTCAAACGGGAGTTTATGAAAGGAGCTGGTCAACCTCATAGATGATTCTACAAAGGCCAAGCTGTGTGAGTCTTGAGTTGTGGTAGTTGGGTCCCTATTTTTCATTTTCCTAGTACCTGGGTCATGGAGAGCTCATGGTGAAGAATGATATTCAGCAAGCAACAGCAGCTTGGGCTAATAGACCCTGTCATCACTTCTACCCAAATGAAACTACTCTAGGAGACTCTTTAAAACTTGAATCGGGGCTTGGAGGGTCTCCAATATGGTTACAACTTTTACTAGGTCTCCTTTAACAAAGGGGCTCAAGGGCCTGCCATGGAGCTTCTGCATTGTGAATACAGAAACAGCAACAATACATCTTGTTAATCAGTGTTTGGACAGCACATTTGCAAAGTGGGAGAGGGAAATAAAAATACAACATATGCTATAAATTCATCATATGGCATTTGTTTTGAATACATTAAGAGACTTTTTTAAGTGAGGTATACTGGTTCAGTATTTGCTCTGCCGATATTTTAGTATCCATCTGTTTGAAGAATGATACCCATTCTTTTTCTCTGTCTCCCTGTCTCTGTCCCTTTCTCTTTCAGTCTTGATCTGTAACATCAGTTCAGTAACATCTCCTTCAAAGACTCTAGATACTGGTGTTATATCTTTAAGAGAAGTCTAAGGATCTTGATAGTTTATACTGTGATTTTTATTGTATACTTTATACTGAATAGTTTAACTGCAATTCTATCAGAATTCTATCTATGTGAAAAGTCTTTTAAATTCTATTCTGATTGAGAAAGACTGATTAAAAAAACAGGGAAAGAAGATGAAGAGGACTGCTTTCTTCATGAAACTACTTTCACCATGCTACAGGGATAAAGAAAATTCTTATCAAGAGACTTTGCTCTATCCCCCTTCAGGGGGCCACTTCCCTTACTAATTTCTCAATATTCTACTATTAGGAAAAATTGAGGGGGAGTGTACTTCTAGCGTGGTAGGTTCTGAGTCCCTGGTAGTTTGCTTCTTCCCATTATTAATCAGTTAACTCTAATCACTTTTATAAAAAGGTATTTACTAAGAGATTTTGGTAGGTGGCATAAAACTTTCCCCTCAGATCTGGAGCACTTTTTCCCCATTACAAAGTTGATGGAATGAATAGGTTCAAACTTTATAAAGATAATAAAGAATATATATGGCAAAAGGGAGAGGGTGGGAAGGAAGAGGGGAGACACAGAGAGATACACAGAGAAACAGGCACACAGAAACAGATGGAGATGGGTAGATTGTCTCTTATCTGCACACTCAGTTCAACTCAGCAGCCCTTGGGTCATTTAGTCTTCAGGCTTTACCATCAAAATAAGAACTCTCTGGCATCACTTCCAATGTCTGTGTGGTCACTTGGAAGCAAGCAAAAACTATCTGTGCATTTTGAGGGTGGGAGATGTCAAGCAGTAGGGAAGGAGACCTCATTTCATTCTCGATGAAATTGGTTCTCAGAAGTAAGAAGTCATCCAAAGTTCCAGTGAGGATTCAAGTAAATGATATTTATGCCTTTGTTTTATCATTAATTTCTATGTCAATAATGCATATTCAGTGAATTTGATCTTTATTTAAGCCTAAGAAATTTAAAGTTTTCTTATATAAAGAGGTATGAGTAACTATTTAAAAAGTAGGCTACTCTAGTTTATTAAATAATATTTGATGGACTAAAAGAGTATACTTTAGCTGATTAATTTATAGACATGCTGAGATTTTTAAAATTAATGTGTAAGTAGAGAAGCATACTCCTAGATTACCCTAGAGCTCATAATGATAAAATTTAATATGGGTAGCAGGCTGAGGGGCTACCTGCAAGTGAATATAGTTAACCTAAGACCTTGTTTAGCACTGTTGCATCATTCTTGCCATCTGATATATATGTATGTATGTGAGTGTATGTATATATGTATGTATACTGTCGGATACAGTTTTCTACTTTCCAGGTTATATATTTTTCATACTCCATGTTTCTCTTCTTCTAGCTAAATATTTTCATTTGAACAAGAATTTTCTTGACAAAATATCCAACTAGCAGTCCTCCAATCTTTGTTTGAAAGGGAACCCACAATGAATAAAGCAACCTAAAGTGGCTAGTTCCATTTTTTCAACATCTCTAATATTTAGAGTAATTTTTTTAAACTGTAATTTATTAAAACCATCAAATGCATTATCCCAAAAATGTACAACAGAAGGTGTGTAAAAACAATTCAGAGCCTGTATTTAATTGTACATGATATGGTTGTTACCATATAAAGTACCAAAGTAGAAAAGACAGAGTTATTAAGGAATATTCCTAAGCACAGGTGTCAAGTCATGGCAGCATCAGCTTAAGAAGGCTAGTGAAGACCTGTGGGAATGCAATGGAATATTATATAAATAGTTAGCCATAATGAGCAGTAGAAAAATTGAACGCTATACTGCCTTATTAAAGGCAGCAAAAGCAAAACATTCAGGGAAAAATTCCAGAAAACAAAAGAATATGAAAAATTCTGAATACTCTGAGTCAACAATTGAAAGCAAAAGTCAAAATGATAGAAGCAGAGAATGCAAAGAACAAAATAATTCAATGTCATTCAAAAATGTTATTATAGAGACCAATTAAATGAAGTAAAGAACGTAGAGGAGAAAAAAAATCCCCAAAGAAAGAAAAGGTGATAAACATTCTGGTCATTTATATTGTCAAAAGAAACCCAACACAACAGAAAGGCAGGTTGGGTGAAAAGCAAAACTTTAGAATTTCATGCTGTTAAATATAATGACCAACAGAACAGTTATGTCAATGGAGGTGGTTAAAACTAGTTTCTCTGCAAAATTGGAAAGTAGCAGACTCAGATCTAGAATTAACTCAAATGCTTTATATTGGAGCACAAATTACTAATGTAAAGACAACTGGCTTCCCCTCCCCCCAGCCCCACTCAGTCCTTGGCTTTAATTTGCTAAATGTACTGGAGAAATCAAGGAGTGACCTTTGAAATTTAGCTAAGTGGGAGCTGAAATGAAGACTCACTGATGCCATATTTGAATGAGAATTTGGTGGTTCCAATGTCATGTAGAAACTGTTATAAGCTTGAGCCCACTGTTCACAGAGAGAGAGGTGGAATAGAAAAGTGCACACTCCCAAGGTATTGGGGAAAATGTTTATACTTATATTCTTACTATATCCCTTTGAAAAAACTAATTGATGTTAGTTGGTTAAACGGCACTGGGGTACTAGTTATTGGTATCTGGGAGAACAGACCTATGATGGGAATTCAAGTCAGTTGGTAGCAGTAAAGGAAGGCATGAGGAAAATGATTATTTCTTTTATGTATTAATAACTAATTATATTGAATCAGGACCAAGGTTTTCTCCCTTTTTACTTCCTCATTCAGAAATCAACCAGTGTGTGAAATCCTTCTCAAAGATTTACCCCATCAGGATGGTTAAAATCTGAACACCCACTCTTGCAAGGGCATATAAACTATGAGTCTGCCACCATGAGGGGTCTTGTCCTTGGCATTCAAGAGTGCCACTGACTTCTTTTATTAATAAGACTATTAATACTATAAATCAGGGGTTATTGGTTTTTTATTATCTTCAACATTTAAAAAAGTGATAGAGAAAATATGAATAATATAGATTCAATTTGAAAGTGTGTCATGTTCATTTTTTTGAGAGGTAGTTAACAAACATTAACAGCACACCCCCTGCTCCCCATGCAAAGAAGGAATCCTACCAATACACCATATTAATCATTGCATGTACATGGATAATTTCTTTATATATATATATATATACATACATATATGTAATATTTTATTTTTCTGCAATTCATATAACTTATTAAAGCTTTGAGTTCTAAATTCTTTCCCTTCTTCCCTCCCTCTTCTCTCCCCTCCCTGAGATGGTAGGCAATCAGACATAGCTTGTACAGGTACAATTGTGTAAAACATTTCAATATTAGTTATCTTGTATAAAAAGGCTCAAATAAAAGAAAACAAACGAAAGAAAGAAAATGGCCAATAACTTGCATCAGTCTGTATTCAAACAATATCAGTGCTTGCTCTGAGGATGGGTGGTTTGCTTCACACATGGAATTCACACATATAAAGTCAGATCTAAACAACTGGAAAAATATTAATTGCTCATGGGGTAGGCCAAGTCAATATAATAAAAATGACAGTTCTCCCTAAATTAAGCTATTTATTCAGTACCATACCAAAGTACCAAAATTATTTTATAGAAATAGAAAAAAATAATAACAAAATTCATCTGAAAGAACAAAAGGTCAAGGATATCAAGGGAACCAATGGGGAAAAAATGTGAAGGAAGGTGACCCAGAGCTCAAACTTTATTATAAAGTGGTGATATCAAAACAATCTGATGCTGGCTAGGAAACAGAGGCGTGAATCAGTGGGATAGATTAAGTACACAATACATTATCGAAAATGGCCGTAGCAATCTAACATATGATAATACCAAAGTTATATGGTTCCATCAAAAATGCTGTCAGGGAGAGCTAGGTGGCACAGTGAATAGAGCAGCAGCCCTGGAGTCAGGAGGACCTGAGTTCAAATTTGGCACACTTATTAGCTGTGTGACCTTAGGCAAGTCACTTAACCCCAATTGTCTTTCCTTCTCCCCTCCAAAAATAAAATGCATTCAACATCTTCATCTAGTGGAAACTTTTTCCAGTGATACCACATCATTTGGATTTGATAAGTGCAAAATATTTGATAGAAGCCTAGAAAAAAATAGAGGCTCAAAATGTTTCTTACTCTTGGTATCTCAGAAGAATTTTCTCTCAATCTGTAATGAGTGCGACACCATGTGGTTCTCCAAGACTGCTGAGATCTTCTGAATCTGTACTTGAATTTGATAAGCCACAAAAACTGCCCTGATGTTTGGAACTTAAGAGGGGAAAAACACACCTAGAATAATTCTCTCCTCTCCTCTCACCCTTGCTGCCCTTTCCTTGGGACTTGAAAGGAAAAAGGAAAGAGGAGAAAATGTGAGGGCCAGACAAGAAAGGGTCCCCTAAACATCTTTCTCTCAAGTTTAAAATGGCATCAGTTTGGGGAAGTACCAGCATGGAATCCATTATTAAGAGTCACCTGGGACCATTGGGAAGTTAAAGGACTGACTTGTAGATAAACAGTTCATAGATAAACCTTTTGATGGGAGGTGTCAGAAGGAAGATTTGAACCTGAGGCTAGTCTTTTGTATATGACCTCTGATCCCAAGTGCGGTTCAGTATCAATCTCTGCCGTCACCTTGAGGGACTATGTGCTTTAACAAGAGACAAGAAAGCTGTGCAGAGACGCCTTACAAAGCAATGGATATGTTCTCCTCTTCATAACGAAAGAGTCTCTGTGTCAACACATACAGCATCAAACATATGGGGGGGGGGGAGAAGTGTCATCTCTCCTTCCTCATACTTTCCTGAAGTACTTTATCTGAATCTCTCCTTTGCCCCCAGTATACACTACAGTGGACAAAGAAAAATAACTAAATTGAGTGATATATAACAAACCTTAAAAATGTTTTAATCTTTAAAATATTTTCATATTCCTTAAGTTCTTTTACTACAGTCACTTGTTTTACATGATTTGGCATCGAGTTTACAAGACTTTAATGTATTTTTTTTAATTGGGTGGTTCAGTGGTTAGAGTACCAGGCTTAGCGTCAGGAAGACCTGAGTTTAAATCTGACCTTAAATACTTACTAACTGTGTGATCCTGAGCAAGTCATTTAATCTGTTTGCCTGTTTCTTCATCTATAAAATGGGGATAATAATAATAATACCTCCCAGGGTTCATTTTCCCTCATCTCGCCTTGATTAGAGTCCAGACCACAAATAATCAGTGGGTTTTATGTCAAGTGAGTTCCCAAGCTATTGAAGTGTATTTCTCTCTATCACTGGGATAAATTTCTCAAGGTTTCATTGCACATGGTGTGGTATAAGCCTATATTGCAGCATTCCATTTCCTTCTGGGAATTTCTGTAATTCTCTAAAAATTCTGCCTCTAACCGTATCAGTATATTTATCAGTCCATCATTTTCTTACTGGGGACAAGACTTCTGGGCTCAATGGAAGCAAAAAATCCCAAAGATATTTTGGGCAGATGGAAGTTTCACAGTTTGGTAAAGATGCCCAGATCAAATGGGCTTACCTTGACCTCTTCAGACAATGATTTTGACATAGAATTAAATTAGAAGTGAATTTCATTAGTAAAAATTACCTTTTTCCCATTCTCAATGTATGTATTTGTAATGATACTGGAATTTGAAGATCTTCCATGCCGCTTGAACCTGCTGACATAGCAGGAAGGGGTAGAGCAAGAGAAAGCCAAAACCAAGCAAGCATCCCTGCCCTGCCGTGGTAACTGGAAGCAGTGGCGGCAGCAGTAGCAGCAGCAGTGGTGGTGGCAGGTTGTGAACTCCTTTTTCTTTGAGCCAGCCAGAATCTCTGCTAAGAACTCCTGCTGAGGACTGCCAGGGACAGGAACTGGGGGGGGGGGGAGCAGAGCTGTTGGGAGCAAGCTGCCCGGAGGCTGAGCAGTTGTCCTGACTGAGGAGAGGAGGCTCTTTGGCTGAGTAGCCTGTCCTGTTTTGAAGACTTTAGAATATGGGTGTTCACTACTTTAACTACATGTGTCAACTTCATAACTACTGTGTTGGGTTTGACTTTTTCGTTTTGGGACTCAGTTTTCTGGTATTTGAATAAATGCTCTGGCTATATTTTTCATGTAGTGAGCCTGTTATGTTTTGTGATTAATAACCATATCAGCATACTTATAGTCATTGCAGGTATTGTGAATACTGCATTGCTGATACATATTGTCTTGCCCAAGACAAGTGTTTTTTCTTCATAGCAATGATCAGCAGATCTTTTATATACTAGTTTTCTTACTCTTTTTCCAATTTGAAGAAGCTTTTATCCTATTGTACAGGAATAATTAACAAACTCTCCAGCTGCCAGGTCCCTCTGAAGGTCTTTGCTTGATTTCTGGGGATTAATTAACCTATTTTGCAACTATAGTTAGTCCTTGAAGCTGTTCTTCATTTTCAAGCAAACATTTCTTTGTGACTTAGCATAACAGATAATGTTTCATCGTGGGTTTGAACGACACTTGAAACAGTTGACTTCCCCATGACAACAGTCTTTGTAATATCTATAACCCTCATTGACTTATGCTTTTAGAACCACAACTTTTGTATGTTCCTTTAAAATGATACCCATTCTTAAAAAATGCAAAATTAAAGAGAGCAATGAAATGGCACAAAATGCAGTACTTGACTGATAGAAAACTGACTAAAAAAGGAGAAAAATAGTGTGATCTAGTTTCAACTGATCAAGTTCAAAAATTTTGAGCAAACCTGCTGTTAGTCATTTCAGTCGTGGCCGATTCTTTGTAAACCCATTCCAGGTTTTCTTTGCACAGAAACTGGAGTGCTTTGCCATTTCCTTCTCCAGGACGTTTTACAGATGAGGAAACTGAGGCAAACAGGTTAAGTAGTGACTTGCCCAAGGTCGCATATTTGAACTAGGGTCTCTCTGACTCCAGGTCTGGCATTCTATCTGCTGTCCCACCTAGCTGCCCATTTGAGTAAGTCTGGGGTCAGTAAAAAACATTCCTATACTATATGAACGTAGTAGAATGCTATTAGGCTGTAAGATGTGATGAAAGGGTTAATTTCAGAGAATCCTGGGAAAACTGACATGAACTGATGCAGAATGAAGTGAACAGTCAGGAAAACAATCTATATAACAATAACAACATTATAAAAATTAACAACTACAAAAGAACTTTGATCAACATAATAACTAACCACTTCAGAGAATCAGTGATGAATAAAACTACCCATCATCTGCTGTAAAGGTTCTGGAGTCATATTCAGAATGAGACACAGTTTTGGACAGGGCTAACATGGAAAGTTGTTTCACTATGTATATTTATTATGAGAGCTTTGGGTTTGTTTGGATTTTTTTTCCTTCTTTCTCCATGTAGGGAGAGAGGTGGTAAAGAGAGAAGAATGCTTATTAATTGAAAATGTAACTTAAAAAAGGAAACACACATGAACATTGCTGTGACAAATTGAAACCACATCAAAATTATTGCTTGTCCCAAATATTTCACACAACATTGCACCTCCTATTGCATACCTGTTCAAACTGTATTTGTGTAGGGGAGGCTAGGTGGCGCAGTGAATAGAGCACCTGCCCTGGAGTCAGGAGGACCTGCGTTCAAATCTGATCTCAGACACTTAACATAAAAACTAGCCGTGTGACCTTGGGCAAGTCACTTAACCCCAACTGCCCTCCAAAAACAAACAAACAAACAAAAGCACAAACTGTATTTGTGCTATTAGACCATGAGCTCTTCGAGGACAGAGATTCTCATCTTTGTGTTCTCAGATCCTAGAATGCTGTACTTAGGAAATGCTTGTTGCGTTCAGTTGAACCATTAAGAAAAAGCATTTCCACCATAACCCACACTGTGTCAGACTTACTGTCTGATGCTCATCACATGAAAGTCCCTCTTCCTGCTCTCTATCATCTATTACCTCACTTGATGCTTCTAATGGTCTCACATTTAACATATGGAGAAATTGAGGAAAGGACAGGACTGGTGCCAAGATCACATGGCAAAATAGGTGAGAAAAGTCTCAAGTTCTTTCTGCGTGGCCCTTCTACATATTCCTTAAAACTTGCTTTTAAAAGAAAGCAGACATGGGATTAAGGGGGGAAAATACAAAGGAAGGTGGCCTAGCAATACCAGATCTCAAACCATCAAAACTATCTGGTACTGGCCAAGAAACAGAGTGGAGGCTCAGTGGAATAGAATAGTGGTACACAATACACAGAATTCAATGACCACAGTAACCTAGTGCTTGATAAACCCAAAGACCCCAGCTTTTAGGATAAGAACTCACTATTTGACAAAAAATACTGGGAAAACTGGACAACAATAAGACACAAACTAGGTATAGACAAGCATCTCACAACATATACCAAGACAAGGTCAAAATGGGTGCATGATTTAGACATAAAGGATGATACCATAAGCAAATTCCTTGCTCTGCTTGTGATTTTTTCCCTTTTGATCTGTTTCTTTTTTCACAACTGTGACTAATATGGAACTATGTTTTACGTGAGAGCGCATGTATAACCTATGTCAAATTGGCTACCATTTTTGTAAGAGGAAAGGGGAGGGAAGGAGGGAGAAAAATTCAAAATTCGAAATCTTGTGAAAACAAATGCTAAAAACTGTCTTGATATGGAATTGGGGGGAAAATATAATACTATTAAAATAGAGAAAAAAAGAAGCAAAAAATAAAGTGACATAAAACAAAAAAAGCAAGGACAGACATTTCATAATAACAGATTTCATCTTCTAAGTGAGAAAGAAAAGGTAAAAGTGGGTGGGAATTTGGATTACATAATGTGTGAGGTCCTTTCAAACTACAAAGTTTTACATTCTATGATTTTCTACCATAACATTGTTTTTTGTGTTACATTTGAATGATCTTGAATTAAGATGGTGTAGCAATTACAAAAATCTAAATAAATACTTGGAGGGGGGGAATAACAAGCTAAGCCAATATTCTAGGTAGAGGTTTAATTGGCAAGGGAAAACTATTTTCAATTAACATTGATAGATAAGTCATCTTGTTTTCTTTAAAGTACAATTTTTAATCCAAATATACAATGAAAGGTTTTATTGTAGAAAAACAACAGACTTTTCACAAAAATCATTATTAATCAACATTAACAAATAGTTGTTAACAATTAGGGACATTAGAAAATGGAACAGGGGGGCAGAGCCAAGATGGCAGCATAGAAGCAGCAAAGTTTTGCAGCTCCCA
>JAQQSW010008679.1:0-13410 GCA_028646575.1 Pseudocheirus occidentalis
CTCCCAGCTCTGACACTCCCTGTTCTCAGGCCCCTCCCAGCTCTGACACTCCCTGTTCTAAGGCCCCTCCCAGTTCTGACACACCCTGTTCTAAGGCCCTTCCCAGCTCTGACACTCCCTGTTCTCAGGCCCCTTCCAGCTCTGACACTCCCTCTCCTAAGGCCCCTCCCAGCTCTGACACTCCCTGTTCTCATGCCCTCCCAGCTCTGACACTCCCTCTCCTAAGGCCCCTCCCAGCTCTGACACTCCCTGTTCTAAGGGCTCCATTAGCTCTGACACTCCCTGTTCTAAGACCCCTCCCAGCTCTGGCATTTCATCTCTACATCTAGGTGACCTGGCAGCTGAAAATTCATGAGATCTTAGGCTGCACTGAGTGCGATGCTGGGTCCAGGACAGCATCTGCCCCTCTGTCCCCTGCCCTGATCTGACAACTTCTGGAAGGTCATGCTCAGATCTGACAGGCACAGTGGTGCCATGGAAAGGGATTGGAGTCAGGAGAAATCAATCTGGGTTCAAATCCTGCCTCTGACACCAGTTGTTGGGTTAGGACTTTGCCTTTGGGGGATCCTTCCTCTGTAAAATGGGTATAATCACACCTGTAACATCTGCCTCTTGAAGTAAAGATCAAGAGTTAATGTCTACAAAACACTTTGTTCATCTTAGAGACAAGGACAGGCACAGAAACAGATTTACTGGTACTGGAAGCTCCTTCTATGGCTGTCAATCATCTCCAGCATCTTAGAGACTTGCCCTAGAGGTTACTTACTCAAGGTCACACAGCTTGTACATGTCAGAGGTGGAACTTGAACCCAGGTCTCCCTACTTCTTGGGTACTGTCTTTGAGGAGTGGCCATGACAAACTGGAGTGTGCAGAGGAGGTTGCCCAAGATGGCAGAACTGCCTCTATAGGCATAGCCTAAAGCTAAAAGGGAGGACGTGGTCCTTCCTGTGGGTGTCAGTTTTGGAATGCCAGCTCTCTCCGCCTTATTCTCATTTATTGGTGTGGCTCAGTAGCTTTTTTTAATCTTGCCTGACTTTTCAAGACCCCTTTTGGGGTTTTCTTGGCAAAGATGCTGGAGAGGTTTGCCATTTCCTTCTCCAGCTCATTTTACAGGTGAGGAAACTGAGGCAGACAGGGTTCAGTGACTTGCCCAAGTTCATACCCAATGAGGATCACTGGAAGGAACTGGGAATATTTAGCCTGGAGAAGACTGTTGGCTTGGTTCTAGAGAGCAGAGCTAGGAGCAAGAGAGAGGCAGAGGGGAATAGGGGCCACCAGGTGGCGCCATAGTGCACAGAGTGCTAGGCCTGGAGTCAGGAAGGGTCTTCTCAGTTCAAATCCAGCCTCAGACGCATACTAGCTGTGTGACCCTGGGCAAGTCACTGAACCCTGTCTGCCTCAGTTTCCTCACCTGTAAAATGAGCTGGAGAAGGAAATGGCAAACCTCTCCAGTATCTTTGCCAAGAAAACCCCAAAAGGGGTCTTGAAAAGTCAGGCAAGATTAAAAAAAGCTACTGAACAACAATAATAAATGAGAATAAGGAGAGAGCTGGCATTCCAAAACTGACACCCACAGGAAGGACCACTTTCCCCCTTTTAGCTCTAGGCTATGCCTATAGAGGCAGTTCGGTGGTACAGCGGATAGGGCATTAATCCAGTAGCCAGGAAGACCTGAGTTCAAATTCAGCCTCACAACTTTGGGCAAGTCATTTCACCTCTACCTTCATTTCCTCCACTGTAAGATGGGGATAATAGCATCTCCCTCCCAGGGTTGTTGTGAGGATAAAATGGGCGAATATTTGTAAAGCTCTTAGCTTTACCAGCATCTGGTACTCAGTATTCTCTATAGAAATGCTTACTCTCTTTCCTCCTTCCCCTATACACAGACGTTGTCATCACCAAAGTGACCCTATTCATCCTTTTAAACTTTTTGAAGTTGGCTCTTCCCCAAACACAGAACACATTTCCAGTCACTCCTGGCCTTAATAAAAACTACTCTCAAATGGAGTTGGCCATTTCTTCTTCATGTTCCCCTCATATCCACCCACTTCCTTTTGGGTGAACAGATCTGGAACAGAATTTTCCCATGATGGTTTTTCTGACTTGGAAGAATCTAATGACCAGTAGGCTAAGGCAAGGAGTTCTGAGCTGCTCTGCTTGTAGCAGGGTGAGGGCTCCCCCCTCCCGCCTTTCTGCCTAGGCATAATCTAGAGAAGAGGGAGAGAAGGAAATCACAATGACTGGGAATGTCCTACTCTGAGAGGCACTCAGCAGAGGACTCCAGGGTTCGAGTTCCTTTGGGTAGGGGTTCTTATCTATTTCTGGGATGTGGACCCCTTGGGGTATTGGTGTAAGCCTAAAGACCTCTTCTCAGCATAGTTTTCAAAGCATCTGATCAAATACACAGAAGTACAAAGTAAAATAGTTATGTTGAAATTGTCATCTATATTAAACCAAAAAAACCTTCTTGGACTCCAGGTTAAGAGTCCCTCCTCCTCTGGTTCAACCAGGAGGTGGCTGGAGAGTATGGAATGTAGTAAAGAAATTTTGGGAATGAAGTAAAATAATTCTGATTAGGTTTGCAAGATTTCAAGCAATTTCCTACCTTTGTTATGTGCGTAACCTATATGTGCATGATAATTCTGTATCATTTGTTGTACTTTATCCTCTGTATATTATCTCTGATTTTTGTTTCGTTATCAACTTGGATAAATGGATCTCTTTCTTAATTGTTATGTGAGTTCATTGTGGAGCTGGTATTTTGGTGGCAAGGGAATCAAGCCTTGCATATAAAGCTTGAGGTCCTTCATTAAGAAATAGAGAGCTGAAGTTTAGCTTGAATTTGAAAACCATATCCTGTAGACTAATAATTTTTTAAGGGAGCAGATAATTTCAGCCCTGTCTCCTTTTACTTTGAGAAAAACAGAGTGACTAAGCACCTGGCCCCAACTTCCTGGAAGGAATTAAAGTCCCCCTTGGAGACAGGTAAGGGCAGAAGAGGCTAGAGATATCTATTCTACTTCCCTTCAAGGCACACAACAACATGCTACATGCTACATGCTACATGCTACATGTAGGGGATAGCCCTCACTACATATGTATTTCATTCCTAGCCAGGAGCTTGCTACAGCTTCTTAATTCCAGGAGCCATCTCGTACATGAACCCTTTGAATACTGGAGTGGATCTGATGGACATTGGGGGTCAGCATTCACTAAAAATCACCATTCATGAGCCCCAGTAGCTGTTTCTTTTACCAGACAACCCAAGGACACAATTGAAAGGAAAAAGGTAATCTAGTAAAGTGAGTGACAGGAAATTCCATGCCCTCTTCCCCACAGGCACATAGACTTTTGATGAAGTGCAGTTGCAGAAATTTTGGAAGGAGTCCCAGCAACTGACCCATACCTGAAAGCAATCCTCACTTTGAAGATGTCCAAAGAAGAGGACATGGCCTCTCCAGGTAGTCCAAGCCACTTTTGGACAGCTCTAGGTTTTATTTGTTATTTTTTAAATTTAAATTTAAATTTTTAATTTTTTTTTTTTGCTTTTTTGGAGGGCAAGTGGGGTTCAGTGACTAGCCCAAAGTCACATGGCTAGTGTGTCAAGTGTCTGAGGCTTGATTTGAACTCAGGCCCTCCTAGCCCCACCCCCAGCTCTAATTTTTAGCAATTTTTTTTCTTATCTAAAGTCTAAATTTGCATCTTTGATTCTTCCACCAATGGGTAGTTGACTGCTCCTGGTTCTGCCCTGTAAAGTCAACAAGAAAAAGGCTAATCCCTTATCCATGTGACAGCCCTTTGAAGACTTGAAGACAGTGATCAGGCTCCCATTGAGTCTTCTCTTCTTGAGGCTAAACATCCCCAGTTCCTTCAAGTCATCTCCATATGGTATGAGTTCAAGGTCCTTCAAAGTTGAGCTCATCAATGTCCTTCTTAAACCAGGGTGCCCAAAACTTTTATGTGTGTTAATTGTTATGTGTGTTATAATATATAATATTATATATCATAATATATTGTATCATATATATCATATATCATAATATATTATATTATTATATAAGTATATATATATATATATACATATATATATATATATAATATAGTACTCTAAATCATGCCAAACTCAATCAGCAGTGAGCCTACCAAACTAAACATAAAGATCCCTTCTAGCTGCATATTGAAATAGAAAATTACATATTAACATTACCTGTGTTCTATTGTATTTTTATTTATTTTATTAAATATTTTCCAATCACATTTAAATCTGGTGCCAGTAGTGCTCAGGACTGTTGCACGCTGCAATGCTGCTCTGGGCATCCTATTTGACGCCTCTGCTCTAGAAGAGGCAGAACCATGCTTCTCTTAATGAAGTCAAAGATCTCATGAGTTTTTCTTGGCTGCATAGTCCATTAACCCTCCCCACTGATAAGATCCTTTTCACACAAGCTGCTGTCTCCCTTTTGTCTCTATCCTTTGTCCATCTTGTACTTGTAAAGCTGGTTTTTGGTGCCCAAGTGTAAGACTTTACATATATCCCTACTGACATTCATATCACTAGATTTGATGTTGTTCAGTCCTTTCTGACTCTCATGATTAGATTTAGCCCAATCAATTAGTTTATCTTTTTGGATCCTGACATTGTCATTCAGTCTGTTAACTATCTTTCCCGTCTTATTGTCAAAGTTTGGTGAACTTACATTTTTACTCATGTCATTAAAATATTACATAGTCTAGGGCCAATCACAGACCCCTGGGCTCCTCTATATCCATTAACAATGACTCTGGGTCTAATCATCAAATCAGTTCCAAATTCAACGAACTATATGTCAATCTACTTCACATCTCTTTCTGTCTCCACAAAAATAGTGTGAAATAATTTATCCAAGCCTGCTAAACAATAACTTCATGAGATAACAAAAATAAAATAAATAAAACTCAAGAGCCTGAAAAAAATCAAAGAAAATTTAAGGTATCGCATAGAAAAAACAAATGATGTAGAAAACAAATGTAGGAATCTTTGAACTATCTGAACTCCATGATCATAATAAGAACCTATTCATCATATTTCAAGAAATCTGAAAGTAAAATTTCCCAGATCACTTAGGACCAGAGAGCAAAATGGAAATCAAACCTACCCATCACCTCCTAAAAGAAACCTCAAAATACAAACTCCCAGGAATGTCATAACTAAAATACAGAGCTGCTAATTCAAAGGAAAAAAATGCCATGAGCAACCAAAAAGAAAAAAAATCCAGGTACTGAGAAAAGTCACAGTTAAGATCACAAATGATTTAGCAGCTACTATTATAAAGGAGAATTTGGAATGTGATATTCCACAAGGAAAAGGATATAGGCTTACAACCACATATAATATAACTTACCCAGCAAAATTGAGTATAATGCTACAGGGGAAAATATGGATCTTTACTGAAATAGAAGACTTTGAAGCATTCCAGATGAAAAAACCTGAGCTGTGTAGAAGTCATGATATTTAAACACAAAAGTTAGCATGGACATAAAAAGATAAATATGAATGGACAATGATAAGGGATAAACTATGATAAAATTCTTATATTCTAATATGGGGAGATGATCCTCATGTCCTCTCTGAACCCTGTCATCCTCAGGGATCATAGAGGAGCCTAATTAGAAGGTCTTGGAACAATTCTATTATATCTTGATGTTCTTAAGAGAAGACTGGAAAGAGAGAGGAAGAAGAATACATACTGGGGAGGAGGAGGGAAAGGAAGAGTAGGAAAAATTATCTCACATAATCAGCGTTCACAAGAAGACATTTATACAAATGAGGAAGAAGGAACAGGGGGAGTAGTTGACCACTGGACATTTTTCTTATTTGAACCAGTCAATGGTCAGATGAATAGATATACTTGGTTGTGTACAAAAATACATCTGACTTAACAATGAAATAGGAGGCAAAGGAGAAAAGGGAATTAGGAGGGTAGATTAAAGGAGGGAGGGGTCTTAAATGAAACAAAGGATATACAAATATTTATTGCTTTTTTGGGAATCTGAAGGGGTGATCATTAATTGGAATATAGCTGAAGAAGTTATGTTATATAAATGTGATGGAATACTGTTATACCTAAAAATGATGAAGGAGATGGTTTCAGAGAAACCTGGGACAACTTATATGAACTGATGCAGAGTGAACTGAACTCAGTCATGAAAACATTACCTAACGACAATAATACAGTAAAGACAGATAACTGTGAAAGAATTAGGAGCTCTGATCAGTGTAATGACTAAGTAAGATTCTAGAGAATTAATGATGAAACGTGGTACCTACCTCCTGACAGAGAGACGAAGCACTGAGTGTAGAATGAGATATAAAATTGGGAGGGGAGGCATGGCCAATGCAGAAATTTGTTTTGCTTGATTGTACATATTTATAACAGGGGTTTTGTTTTTCTTTCATTCTCAATTGGGATGGATGGGTTGGGAAAGAGTAGGAGAAGTTATATTTTTTCCAATCACATTTAATGTTATATTTTTTCCAATCACATTTAATGTAATATTTTTGCTGATTAAAAGATTATACTATTTTAAAAAGTACAACTGAGGCATATTGTAACTATTCCACCCTTCAAACAGCTTAGTAACTTTCTTTTTTAAAAAAAAGGAAAGGAAATGAGGCTAGTCTGGTATGATCTGTTTTTGCTGGATTCATGCTAGCTTTTTATAATTACTGCTGTCCTTTCTGAACATTCATCAGCTATCTCTTATGACCAATTCAAGACTTTCCCGAGGAATCAAAGTGAAGCTCACTGGCCTATAGACTATATAGACTCGATTCTCTTTCCTTTTTCAAAATTGGGAAACCAAATCCCCCCTCTCTATTCCAGTGTTATGCCTTCTATTTCCCATGATCACTTTACTATCAATACCAATGGAAGATATGCCATGAACTGGGAACACTCATAAGCAAGTGCCATGCATGAAAGAGGGGGCGTTCCTAGTCAGAGAATATACATGATAGGATACCAACATAGGGAACATGTATGGTCCCAGAGAGTGATAGCTCATGCTCCAAAGGTAGTATCTCTTTTGGAGCCCTCTCCAGTATTATTCTTGGTTCTCTTGCTGGGGGATGTTCTATGGTGATGTCATTAGCAGCTGGTACTTCTTCTGAACTTCTCTTTGTTGCCATCTCCTGGTCTTCCACTGCAAGTGCAAGATAGTCCCCTTCTCCCTCTCTGGGGGAGAAGTCTCTCAATTCTTTTAGCTAATAGCTCCAAGGGATTATTTAGCTCTTTTGTGATTTCAAATACCAGTAAATCAAACCATAAGAACTAGATAGAGATGCCTTTCAGCACTTAAGTCTTTTTTTAAAATTCAACTCTGCTGCTGCCTGTATTTCCTCAGTTTAAATTCTTATTGGAGCTATGGTTAGAAAATTCCTTATAACTTTTATCATACTCCTGAGCTCCCACAAATCATGCTGGGAGTTCTATTTTATATAAATTGCAAAGAAATTGGGTGGAACCATGGTGAGCCAACTCCTTATAACCAAGATGGGGTCCCTCATCATCCTTGCAAATCATGTTGGGAATAGGCAGTGGAACGTTGGTAGATTTTTCCATTTTTTTCTCATTTCGCCCCAGCAACCAAAATACTACCCTGTCTACATGATATTTTAAGCTACGGTCCAGAAATCCAGAGGTAGGTCTCAGACAGTAACTTGCTAGTCGGTGTTCATTTCCTAAACATCCCTCACTAATTTCATCTCCCACACACCTCTATCTTCTGAATCTCCTCCCTTCAGCGGACAGCAGCGATTAAAGCATCTTTTATACCTCCAAAGTCTTCAGTTTCCTCCTTGAGAGTTGGGAATATTTAGCGATTCTTTCTAGATTTCTTCTCACAGCATCGTTTGTGCCCGTGTGAATCCCTAGAAATGGGTGTTAGTCATCTAGTTCAAGAAATTTTGGAAGGTTTTCTCTTATATCTTAGATACACAACCTGGGAAAAGAATCAACTTCTATCTTGTCATCAAGCCACAAAAAGTTAGCTCAAGGATGGAGTCTGTAGCAGGGAGCCCCTAGCCACTCCTCCTTATCCCTTCTTCCATTGATCTGGACAGGAAAAGCTGTCCTCTGGGAATTCACAGCATCATCCCAGGAAGAACAAGCTACTGAGTTCTTTTCAGAGTGTAAGGCTCTCTCCTCCTGTTCAAAAGAAACCTCAGTGGAGTGTCTTAGCTCAGTGATCTTCGTCCTTCCTCTGTTATCACGATGAAACCTTGGTTCCATTTTTAATGGAGCATGTTATTTTCTCTGAAAACCATGCATGCAGAGGCAGGGCATTCCTTCAGCCCTTTACCTTTTCTTCTAGGAGGGAAACCAGTCTGCCCTTGGAGCACTGCTAGGGAAAACTGCAGATGGAAACCAAGTCCTTTGAGACTTGTAGAGGACTGTAGATGTGTGAGCCATGAGAGTTATTATTAGTATTCTATTGGAGGAGAAACCACTGCTGAACAGCTGTTGAGAGCTCTGCAGCTCTGGGCTCTGCGACCTCGGGCTGAACTGCCTGCCCTCCTCTCAGCCCCCCAGCCCCCGATGCCCCCAGCGAGCAAACCATTAATCTAACTACTTCCATCTGGTGGAGGGATCATGTTCTCTCACCCAGGCCTCCCTGCTCACCCCCATAACACCCCTCAGCCCTCCACTGGTGATGCCTTTTTAATGCTCCTAATCCCCCAAATCTGCACCTCCCAGGCAGAGCCTAGGGGGACCCCAGCCTTGGGGCTGAGGCCTGGGCCTCCCAGGGCTTGAGGGAAGGGGAGAAGGGAAGGGGTATGAGGGTATGTGTGAAATGTGTGTGTATGGGATGGTTGTGTACTCATGAGGTGGGGTGGGGGTGGGAGTGGTCCATCAAACTCCAGGCCTTGGGAAAGTCGTGTGTGTGACTAACCTCAGGCCAAACAGGAGCTGGGCCTGGCTGGAAAAGCAGCCACTTTGTAACTTGGTAGTAACTTGGTAAACCCGACAACTGTTCCCAGCCCTTGATGTCTGCCTGGGTGGTGAGGGGGCAGCAGGGGCACCGGGGTGGTGAGAGGGAGAAGATGGTGTAGATCCCAGGCCCATTGAGGTCACTGCTACTCAATCTGTAAGGACAGTTTGTTTTGAGTTGAGGGTGATGGTGTTGGTCAACAATTATAACAAGAGTAAAAGTAATAGTAAAAATTACAAGAACAACACTGGCACCAACACTTCTTTAGAGAGGTTTATAAATTGAGTTCCTCACAACCACTTAGTGAAGCAGGAAGTGCTCATCCATTTTATGGCTAAGAAACTGAGGCTCCAAGGATCTTGCACATGCCTTGACCATTGCAGAGCCAGGATTCAAACTCAGGTTTTGCCATCTCTAAATTGAGCCTTCTTTTCACTAGAGCAGGCTAAAGCAGTAAATTCATCACATTTGTACAAGACTCATGATGATCCTTAAATGTGCCTCGTGACCTCTAGACTTTTGCTCATACTTTTGCTTCCACCTGGAATGCCTCCCCCTTTCTATTTCCTGTCTAGGACTGTCAGGGACCAGATTCTTTGATATATTCTTTAGCAGGTCTCATTCACATCTCCCCTTTCCCCACCTGGGTGGGATTCCTCCCTTCCATCCTCTTGACCTTATAGATAAGAGAATTTAGGTCTGGACTGGAGAAATGACATGCTCAGGGTCCTACATGTAAGTCAGAGGCAGGGTGGAGCACTATGACCCATCACCCCTGACTCCAATCCTAGAGAACAAAACAAAGATGGTTAGAAGAGTAGCTCTGCCAGTGTTGCAGTGATCATGGAAAGGAGTGAGGCTAGACAGTAGGGGATTGTGATAGTGATGGGGGGGCAGGGGGTTGTTACCCACAGAATCTGAGGCTCTCGGAGCTGCAAGGGTCCTTAGAAGCTCTCTGGATCAACTCATAGCTTACCAAGAATGCCCTCAACATCCCTAATGAGTAATCCTCAGGTTCTATTTGAATATTTCTAGGGATGAAGAGCTCACTACCTCTTGAAGTAGTTCAGTTCACTTTGGGACTATACTCTTTTTTTTTTGATTGATAAATTTTGTCTTTGCCCAATAAGAAAACCCAAACACACAAGCAAACCATAAAGTCATCCCACTAAAATCTTTAGACTGAACAACACACGTTTTTACATCTGACAACCCAACCTCAAGCTACTCCATCTTTTGTTGATGACTTTTTGTTAAAGAAAAGAAAGGTATTGGGTTTTCATTATCCTTTGTGATTAATCTGAGGTTTTGTTTTCTTCGTCTCCGTGATTGCAGACAGCCTGAGAAATGTTCTCTGGGCTTGACTTTTCCCATTCTTCATCAATTCAGAAATGACTCCCCAAGTGTCTCCACATTCTTTATATTCATCATTCCTTACAGCAGTGGTGTCAAACCCAAATGGAAATGGGGACCACTAACCCATACATAGGGACCATATATTGACTTAAAAACCACATATGTTCATATATATCTTTTTAAAATTGATATGCCAAAACATTAAAATTGGACAGGAACTATATATTTTAATTTGAATCGAGCAACAGATAGGAGTGTTATGGGTTTCATGATTGACACCTCTGCTTTACAGTATAGTGACATTCCATCATATCCATGTACCACAATCTGTCTAGCCTTTTCTCACTTGTTGCTTGCATAGAACATTTCCAACTCTTTGCAATTATCAGTGGGGCTATTTGGAAAATGTTGGTGTGAGTGGGTCTTATATCAATAGTGTCCTTGGAGAATTAACCCAGTAGTAGGATCATTGGGTCAAAGTGTATGAAGAATTGAGTAACTTTCCTTATATAATTCCAAATTGTTTTCCAAAATGGTCAGACCAATCCATAGCTCCATCAGTAATAAATTAGTGTATTTGTTTCCCATGTCCCTGTCAGCCTTGAATTTCTCCATTTTTACTATTTTGTTGGGAGAAAGATAATACCTTTGAGGTGTTTGAATTTCTCTGATCATTAACAATTTTGAGTACCTTTTAAGATAGTTGTTGATAGTTTGAGTCTTGTCATCTGAGAAATACCTGTTCATATAATTTGTCCATATGACTTAATGTTCTAGATTTCTGTTAATTCTGTGTAGATATTAGATTCAGATTTTAGTTATCAGAGATTTTAAACAAAATTATTTTCCCAGTCTTTATCTTTTTATCTTATTATAGCTGCATTGCTTTTTATTTATGCTGAAGCTTTAAGGAATTCTTATGTAATCCAAATTGAGAGGCAGTGTGATGTAATGGATAGAGAACTAACTTTAGAGCCAGGAAGACATGGGTTCAAGTCTTGCCTCTGACCCCTATTTGCTATGTAATCCTGGACAAGTCACTATACCTCTTAGTACTCTAGGTAATTTTCAAAAACTTGCATTACATAGGAAATTCCCTTACCTAGGAGTTGCCTGTGTCTATGAAATCACAAACCAAGCCTCTATTCTTCAAATAGTTTTTTTAATCTTTCAAAATTTTCTCTATGTCATATTTGATTAGCAATTCACACCCCCATCTATGTGAAAGAATCAACTTTCCATATTCATCTCTATTTTTCAAAATGTTTTATGCCTTCTCTGTGATTTAATATTTAAATAATTTATCACAAACTGAAATCTGTGGCCACTTCTACCCCCAAGTCTTGTTCTCTGGGGAGTCTAGTCCTCTTTCCACGAGACAATCCTTTTAAGTACTTAGACTGACACTGTCCTTAGTCCTTCCTGGTTAAACATCTCTCCTTCCTCTCCCACTTCCGTGCCCCTCCCCCAGCCCCCCCCACCAAATTCCTTCACCTGATTGTCATATAGTTTTGACTCCCAACTTTCCACAAATCATCAATTCATCTTTATTGTTCTGTGCCAAGCCCTGTGTTAACTGTGTGTGGAATAAGGAAGGGGGGGGGGAGGGAGGCAGTGAACAAACTTTCTTCAGCCCTTTCTGTTCAGCCTTGGGGCATCTCTTGTTGCCACCACCCTAGGAGAGCCTTGACCTTTCCCATGATCTTTCTCCCTGTTCTCTCCTTGACAGGAAGTCCTGACAGGACAGATTTCAGTTCAACATATGGAAAGACTTCCTAATAATTAGAGCTATGAAGTGGAATGTGCTGCCCCAGTAGGCAATAAGCCCCTAGTCAGTCAATCAACAAGCATTTCTTAAGTGTCTACTATGTGCCAGGCAATGTGCTAAGCCTTGGGATACAAAGAAAGACAAAATACCTTACTCAATTTAAAGGAGCTCACAGTCTAATGGGGGAGAAAAGATGAGGACAATTATGGACAAACCTCCTATATACATGATCAATTGAAGATAATTAAGAGAGACAAAGCACTAGCACTAAGGGACATCAGGAAAATCTTGTTGCAGAAGGTGGGATTTTAGCTGGGATGCCAAGGAAGTCAGAAATAGCAGGGGACAAAAATAATGAGGCAAATCATTCCTAACATGGAAAACAGCCTGTGAAAACTCCTGGAGGTGGGAAGTGGAAGGTCCTGTCCAAGAAACAAGGTGGCACAAGTCACCAGGGATGAAGAGAGTTGATGCCAGGATGGCACAGGTTGGACAGGATAATAATAATAATTATTATTATTTCTAGAAGGCAAGGGTGTATTGTATGTGTGTGCGTGCGTGCGTGCGTGCGTGCGTGCGTGTATGAGATGGACCCCTTTGGAAGTCTGGTGAGGTCTCTTTCTGAGAATGTTTGTTACCTACATTCATAATTGAAAGAAATATGAAATTTCAGTTATTGTTTAGTAAAAATAAAGATATATTTTTTTCTTATCTAAGTTCATGGACCCTTTGAAATGTATCCACCATATGGATAATCTCGATTACATTAAATTGAAAAGTTTCTGTACAAACAAAGCCAATGTAAACAAGATTAAGAGGGAAGTGGGAAATTGAGAATTTTTACAACCAATATATCTGATAAAGGCCTCATTTCTAAAATACACAGGGAATTAAGTAAAATCTTTAAGAATACAAGTCATTCCCCAATTGATAAATGGTCAAAGGATATGAACAGGCAGTTTTCAGAGGCAGAAATTAAGGACATGTATAAGCACATGAAAAATGCTCTAAATCACTACTGATTCAAGAAGTGCAAATCAAAACAACTTTGAGGTACCACATCTCACCAGTCAGGCTGGCTAGGATGACAAAACAGGAAAATGGCAAATGCTGGAGAGGATGTGGAAAAATTGGAACTCTAATGCATTGTTGGTGGAGCTGTGAACTGTTACAGCCATTCTGGAAGGCAATCTGGAACTATGCTCAAAGGGCTATAAATAATTGCATACCCTTTGACCCAGTAATACCACTTCTGGGGTTGTATCCCAAAGAGATCATAGAAGTGGGAGGAAGACCCATATGTACAAAAATATTT
>JAQQSW010008680.1:0-13410 GCA_028646575.1 Pseudocheirus occidentalis
AAAAAAGAGCAAAGAGGGAAATCACGAAGTTAGGGATGGTTTGGTCTGGGTGCAGGATTACAGGGCTGACCAGGGTAGGAGAAGACGACTGACCAAGACCTAGAGAATGATTGCTGTGAAACACACAGCACAGGGCAAGAATTGACCTGGCCTGAGCAAGCTGTAGATAGCAAACGTTTTCATTCAATTTCATCCAATTCAAACCAAATGGCACTAACCAGATTTTTTTTTCAAGCAGCATTTATTTTCCTTCTCAACTTCACCTTTATGCTATATGTAATAATTATCATATACTGCCATAAAGCATAATGCAAAATTGAATTAATACAGGATTTCCAAAGGTGAGCTGGTATTGGAAAGATGTTTTCAATCATGCACTTACTACATGCCTTTTCTTGTGCATAATTTATTAATTTTAATGAGACTTCTCTGTTACATACCTTTCTATGGGATCCCACCTGTGTCACTTTGCGCTACTCACAATAGGATGTTAACCTCAAGACTGTCAGGAATTTTTTTTTAATTATCAATCCACATAATTAGTTAAGATGCATCATAAGTTATAATTTTTGTTTACTGTGTTAAAATGTTATGCATCATTTAAAATGCCCAAGGAATTATACCTTTGTTTTAAATGGTACATGGATGGAAATAATGCTAGTTGGCAGCATTTGATTGCAAGAAATAAAGAAAATAATTGTGTTTAAAAAAAGAAAAATGTATTAAAAGTTTCCCTTCCTTCATCATCCCCTCCTCCTAAAGATAAATTATTGCTCAGTGGATAAGACACTGATTTCAGAACCAGAAATTAGAGGGTTTTTTTTAACTTACTATTTGCGTGAGCTTAGGCAAGTCATTTTACTTTGATAAGCTTCTGGTTTTTGTGTTTGTTTTTTCACTTGTAAAATTCAAATAATTTCATTGACAACTTTCTCAGGTTTATGGAACCAAAACAATATGCTTTGGGTATGAAATGAGACATACTTGTAAAAACAACTTGGCGCAGTTTTTGGCATACATAGGTATTAATTAAATGCTATTGCTTTCTTTGCCCCCCTTCACTTTTCTGAATTGTAAAGCCACAGAAAACCATCATCATCATCATCATCATTATCATCTCTCTCCCTTTCCCCTAACCCTCTTCCTCCTCCTCTTCCTCTTCCTCCTTATCCTCCTTCTCCTCCTTCTCCTCCTTCTCCTTCTCCTCCTTCTCATCCTCCTCATCATCCTCCTCCTCTTCCTCTTCCTCCTCCTCCTCTTCCTTCTCCTTCTTCTCCTCCTCCTTCTTCCTTTTTAATTTTTTGAGAACGAAAGTCTTTAAAATGAGAAACTGATTTGTTAATTTCTCTAATATCCTTCAATATATTAAATGGTGTTAATTTCCTCAGCTCCCAGTCAAAAGAAATATTTGTGCTCTGTAATGGTAATGAAATTTGGAGATGCTTCTGAACTGACTTGGCTTTTGGGTTGAGTGTTAAGACCCAGAGCTTGTGAATCCCATTTGTAGGATGGACTTATTGACTTGAAGAGAGAGGGAGGAGCCATGAATTGAAAGAAATGCCCAAGCCCAGAAAAGGCCAGAAGAAGTACTTTTGGGAGAGTAGTATCCAGTATCACAGATCCTGAGTTTCTGAGAGAGACTGCTGAGATCCCATGGGAGCTGCTCAGAACATTTGAGAACTGCCACCTGGAGCTTCTGAGAACTTAGGAGGCATGGCTATGATGCTGGTATTTTGTCTGTCTGTTTTGATGTTGTTTTTCCAGATTCACCTGATGGTGGACAGTCCTACTGTTGTAGAGGTCCTGGAACGTGGCTGTTGTTTCAGAAGCCCTGAAGAAGGATTTTCCTGTTGTATGTTCACAGAAGTCCTGGAAGGGGGCCTTGCTGATACTTTCTTTTTTTTTTTGCTTTTTTTGGAGGGCAGTTGGGGTTAAGTGACTTACCCAAGATCACACGGCTAGCTTTTTTTTTGTGTTAAGTGTCTGAGGCCGGATTTGACCTCAGGTACTCCTGACTCCAGGGCCGGTGCTCTACTCACTGCGCCACCTAGCCGCCCCCCTTGCTGATACTTTCAGGGGTTCTGAGACTGTTCTACAGGCAAATAGTGACTTGATGAGGACACTGGCTATGACTATTTTGAGCCTTGTCTCCCAAGGAACTGAGATTGCTGAGGGCATGCCTACAGTGAAGATGAAAGAAGGACCTTTCTTTGTGTTTTCCATGCAGAGATGATATCTTGGTCTTGTTATGGCATAAGGGTGGATGACCTTTTGTGCTCTCCTTTGCCATTTTAAGAAAGTGCTTGGTGTTAATGGATGGTATTGTAATTACTTTGAGTCCAGGGGTGGGAAACCTTTGGCCTTTTTGTGTTCTGTGATCTACCAAATGCATATACCTTGCTTATGATTGGAAACTGATTTCCATTTGAGGAGAGACTTTGACTTACTAAATGAATGTACTGTCTAGGAGTGGAGTAGTACCCGAATTGAATTGAGAACTTACTTGCTAAATGAATGTGTTATACTATATTTTGACTTTTTCTGTTCTGTAGAATATTTGCTGAATAAATGGGGTTTCCTATGTTGGTAATCCGAACCTTGGAAGTTGCCTTATGCTTAGATCTCATATAGAACTTTGATTGAACCTTCATCTTTTATTTTCAATTATACTTAGTATAAGAGAGGGAAAAACTCAACAAAATACTGTTCCTCATTGCCAGTGGACAGTAATCATACTGAGAAAATAGCTGTGTGACACAATAATAAATTGAGGGTGTAAAATTAAGATGAGATTGCCAGAACCAATGGCCAAAGTGGTCCTTAGAGATTATCTGGCTCAAATCCACTCATGTTTCACATGAGGGAACTGAGGCCCAAAAAGAATAAATGATTTAGTCAAGTCATATAGCCAATAAGTAGAAGTTAAAAGATTCAAAGTAGATTTTTTGACTCCATAGTCAGCAGTCTTCCCACTATAGTACAGCATACATTAAAATGCAAATCCCAATTATCAAACAATGAACATTTATTAAAAGACTGTTCTGTTATTGACTGCATTAGGTGCTGTGAATGCAAAGGTTAGGGGCAATGTGGTTATTTGCTTAACTTTAACAAGCCAAGAAACCTGTTCTGTAGAAATCTGAGAGATAAAGATGTCAACTCCTGGAGAGTCTGGTCTTTGTTTGATTTTGTCATAGAATTACATGGTAGACAGCTGGATAGTGCAATGGATAGGGTACTGAACCTGAAATCTGGAAATCTGAATTCCAGTTCAGCCTCAGGCATTTATTAGACTTGTATCTTAAGCAAAATGCTAATTTTCTGTTTGCTTTAGTTTCCTCAATTACAAAATGAAGTTAATGATGGCACCTACTTCACAGGGTTGTTGTGAGAAGAAAAATTAAATATCTGTATAGTGCCTAGCACACCTCCTCATATAAAATAGATGCTCTATAAAAGACTATTCCCTCCAACCCTCTGCCTTCCTTTCTAGATACTTTGTAACACAAGCAATCTTTTGTTTTTGTTTGAATCTATAGTTTTTTCCATAGCAAGTGAGGCATACTACGTGCTTAAAATGCTTATTGATTGACATTGTGGAACTAATATGGCACTTAAGGAACTATTGGCAGGGAACAAATTGTTTTTTGTTTATTTTGTTGTTGTTGGCTTTTTTTATTTGAGGGTAAGTTAAACTAAATGCACTAGCTCTATGAGAACATTAAATTTTGGTCCTGGACTAATTAATATGGATTCTGGCATGATGGATGAATGAAGGAATTGGAAGAAACTTTCTTAATATAAGCCTTGGGTACTTAACTTTTTGTGGGTGTAAATGTGTACATGTGTGCATGTGTGTGTGTGTGTGTGTTTCTCTATGTTGGTGTCTGTATATAATTGGACTCTGTAATGATAATGCAATTTGAATTTGAAGATCCCTTTGTATTGGCAAAGGTAACAGGTACTTAGCACTTAGTAATTAATCAAGCCTCCATTAAAGAAACAGGAGGCATGAACCCCTATTGCTGACATAACAGTAAGCTGCTGATGTAACAAGAAGGGGAAGAGCAAGGAGGACCTACAATATATAAGAAGAAGCCCTAGCTGGAATTTCAGATCTTCTTGGAACCAGGTTCTGGAGGTTGAGGAAGAGATGCCCAGGCCGGAGGAAATGATTCTTATTTTGAGAATTTGGATGAAGTGATTTTGATTCTGGGAACCAGCTGAAACTTCTGCTGAGTCCAAGGGCCAAGAGTAGCTTTTGAGGATTTCCAAGGACTGAGGAGGCATGACTGTTTTGCTAATACTTTATATGAACCTGTTTGTGGCTTTGTTGAGCTTTGACTTCCTGGGAACAGAGACTGAGAAGGGTTTACGTTGGCCTGGATGCAGTGAGCTTCAGTATGGAATAGGAATTGCATAGAGAGCTAGAAAAGGAACTGTGAGCTGTTTCGCTTTGAACCCAGGTAACAGTTTGGTGAATCCAGGTAGTATCTGGGACCATGGAAAGGAAACCACAAAAACTGAAAGACTGCCCCAAGTCAAGATGAAAAGACCTCTCCAGGAATACTGCGTAGTGACTGAAGCTGATATGAGGTTTTGCTTTGGGACTCACTTTGGGAAGAGTTATGTGATTTGGCCAGATGAGAGTCTGGGCAGCCATTTCGTCCCCCTAGCTTTGAAAACCCCGATGTTGGTGTTTCCCTCTCTGGTAAATAACTAGGTATGAATGTAATGATCAGACAGTTGAAAGCCCTGCTTCTTGAATTGTGTTATTTTCTGTTGAGTAATGATTGATGAAATTGTAATTTATTCAGGATTATAAATAAATTAATGTACTACCCAGGAGTGGAAAATTTTTACTTTTGTATTCTATGTCCCTTAAGGAGACAAGCCTCCATAAGGATGATTGAATGATTGAGTTATTAAATGATTGTTCTTTGTTGAAAACTATGTGACCACTGTGGTGAAAACTATGTGGCCATTTTAGTGATGTCATTGTAAATGCTGTATTTTGATTATCTGTGATAAGTTGTAACATAGTGAATGCTGTATCTTGATTCTGTGAATGTTTAGCTTTGGTTTGTTATTGAATAGAGTGTTCACTATACTGTGTAATCAGAACCTCAAAAGCTGTTCACATTAGCATTCTTCTGGAAGTCTGCACATGCTTAGGTTTACATACTCTTTAGGCAATCTGATAAAACTTATAGTCTCCTGTGAGTAACACATTTAAATGTGCAAAATAAATTATATTTGATCTAATGTTTACTAATTTTAAATGTTTAATGTTTGCTAATTTAGTAATGTTTAATGCTTACTAATTTTTCTGTTTCTTACCTCACCATAGTCATTCTAAGTATTCCCCCCTCCCATATTTTTGTAGAAGAAAAAAAATTAGAAAGAATAATTGACAATACATTAAAAATATGAAACTACGTTCAATATGTAATACTTATAGACCTCCCATCTCCATGAAGTATAGGTTGAGTGTATCTTTTAAACTGTATTCATTTGAAGTTTCTTGATCCTTATAATTTTATCTCATTTACTTTTGGTTTTTTCAGTGTAGTTCTCTTCATTTACATCATTATAATCACTGTGTATGCTGTATTCTTGGGTCTGCATCATTCTGCATCAATTTATGCAGATTTTTCATTGCTTTTCTCTATTTGTGGCTTTTTTTTACAACTCAAAAATATGTAATTACATATATGTATCAGAATTTGAATAGTCATTCCGTAATTGATAGAAATCTATCCCCCCTCAATTTTAGCTATCATAAAGGTGTTGCCAATTATATACTATTACAAGGGTCCTTAAAATATGAATATATATGTATACACATTTACAAATATACACATCTGTACATATGTGTGTATGTATGCATGTATGTATGTATTTGATTTTACATTTAGAATCCCTACTCTAAGCTAAGTAACATAATGAGCTCAAGGAATGGAGGTCCAGGAAGTATCAAAGAAGGAAGAGAGGTGAATTTAACGTTAGATTGATATCTTCTGTTGACTATTATTTGGTGGTTTAAAACATATAAGGGTGAGATAATTGTGTAATCAAAGAGTTTAAGGGGACAAAAGACAAATCATATTGCACTGCTAAATAAGTATAAACTTCAAAGTTGCTGGAAGAATAGTATATTTAGACAATCATGTTCCCTATTGGAAGTCATCTTCAGCATTATTAATTGCCTTGGGAACACAAAGGCATACACACGCACATGTATATATCTATATGCATGTGTGTGTACACATAGATATATGCATATATGTATGCATTCATTATGTACCCATATTAGTAGCCATGCATGTACTCATCACATGAAGCAATTTATCAACCAGAGATTTCATATGGACATATTAGAAGAGGAGATGTGTTGTCAGATATAATACCAACTCAAATATCTTAGTTTACTAAAATTTAACAACCGCTTTCTATAAAATAAGAATGGTGAGCTTGGTAGCATAAACATTACTGCCTCATTTTATATATCAGAAAACCGAGGGTAAGAAAAATTAAATCACATACATGTCCACATGGATAGCTGGTAACTGTCAGTAGTGGAATTTTAACTTAGGTATCTTTAGTTATGAAATGAGCAAAGGTAAGGAGTTAGGAGAGACTGTGAGATATACATCAGGGGTAGTAACTTTACTGAGAAAGTTGAAGAACACAATAGGGAAAAGGTATGACTATTTTATATTTCTTTCAATATACCAAACATTCCAAACTGATCAGGATATATTTTGTAGAAATTTTCAGTTATTAGTAAGCCTTATTAGTATTATTTTTCTTTTTGTTAATTAATGAATGAAAAAGTTCAAAGAAAATTGTGAATATTACTTGAAAAGAAAAAAAAGAAACCTGAAGCTTTAAAAAAAGGAATAAATCAATTCTTCCCAGTTTAGTTGCATTTATACATGACATGTCTATTTTTTGTCATGAAGAACAGTATTAAAAAATAGAAGACAATGGCTTATCCTTTAAAGACCTTATCCTTAAATGATCAGTCATACTAGCAGGTACTTTTGGCTTATAAGTAGGCAAAATAATTAGCCTTTGATAGGGCCACCTGATTTTCAAGCTTTATTTTTAATATTTAGAATGCTATTAAACTAATTTCTCATGAAAAATATTATTTTAATCTTCTAGTGCCTCATTGATGAAAAATATCTAGGTCTGCAAAATGGCTTAAAGTTTCTGCTGAATGATTCAATGGTAGCAAATTAAACAGTTGGACACTATTTCAATCTGTTCAGAGTTGAATGTGTAAAAATAGTGCCATATGGCATCTTGAATTTCTTTAGGCAGGATGCATCCATTTGGTGCTTAAAGGCTCAGGTAACATTGAGCCAGGAGAATGAGATCACTGCAGGTGCATACACGTTTAAATTCTGTCAAAGAGGGGTCATGCTGTTTTGAACCAAATTAAGAGTGAAGGGTTCTCTCCATCTTTGACAAAGCCTCAAGCTGAAAAGATGTCTGGGAAATGGGAAGAGTTTTCAATAGTGAAGAGGAATATGTGTGTTTTGTGATATGGAGACACTGAAGAAAAGGGAAAAAAGCATTAAATGACAAAAATTCTTAGACTGGCATTCAAGGCCTTTCACAGTAAAGTCATCTTACCTTTTTCAGAACTCTTTAAATTTGTTCATTATCCTTGTTTACTACCTTATTCTTTGCACTGTAATCAAAATGGACAATTTGCTATCTTCAGTTCTAATCTATTTACTAATTATTTTTGCTCAGTCTGTGCCCTGTCCTTATAATATGTTAACTCCTTTCCCCTGTATATTGAATTCTAACACTTCCTTTAAAGCTAAAGAAAAGGAAACACTCCTGAAAGACCCTTTATTGCCATAGTAAATACTGATGTCCATTAAAGTTCAAATTACACTAAGTTCTATACATTTATGAGGAATTTGTATTACTTTAGATTATGGTTATAATTCTTATCTGGATCTTAGAATATAAACTTAATGAAATCAGAGACCGTATATTATGTAAATATGTTAGCTTTACTGAGATTTAAAAAATACTCTTTCACAATAAGTCCTTAATATTCTTTCTTTCTTTCTTTCTTTCTTTCTTTCTTTCTTTCTTTCTTTCTTTCTTTCTTTCTTTCTTTCTTTATCCATTCATTCATTCATTCATTCATTCAGATTAATGAATTATAAGCTTGCCCAGGAATACAGCACCTATTTAACCCTTCTGTTTTTCAATTCAGTCTCTGTTACTGACCAGTGCACTGTGATATTGTGATTTAAAAAAATTTGAAGTCTGTTTTTCTCCTCATAGTGTCCCCTATTCATGTAAACCCTTCTTCTTAAAAATCTAAAAAATAAAGGGCCTTATTGCCTCTTAGGTCCAAAAGTTCAGATGGTGCCCACTGAGGGATGTCCTTAAGAGTTTCTAGGTCTGAGGTAGTTATGTGGTACAGTGAACATAGCACTGTCCCTGGAATCAGGAGGACCCGAGTTCAAATATAGCTTCAGACACTTAACACTCACTAGCCATGTAACCTTGGGCAAGTCAATTAACCCAATTTCATTTCTCTCCCCCTCCAAAAAAAGTATCTAGGTCTTTTAAAGCATATGATAGATGATACAATGACTTTTTCATATATACATATAATTTTAGTATGTATAGAGTAGAAGAGAAGAAAAAAATAGGCAAAGATTTATTAAGTACCAAATACATCAGGTACTATGCTAGACATTTTAAAAAAAGAGGACCAAGTCTTTAAGAAGTTTGTATTGTTGTATTTTAATAAGGAAACAGGGAAAGAGTATATGGATAAATTGATACAATCAAAATATTTTTAGAGTGTGTGGTACAGTGGAGCCAAGATGGCAGAGTAAAGAAAGAACTCAGCAGAACTTTGACACATTTTACCCTAAACAACTTTAAAATAACTCATCAAAGTCATTTCTCAAATGGCCGAGATAAAACATGGTCAGAAAAAGTCATTCTTGCAACTCAATAGAACATAGGATGTCAGCAAGTGAGATTTATTACATAGATCTCACATACGTATGAAAGCTCATATGGATTAAACACCGGTCGTGGGACTAGGTTGTGGTAGCAGAAGTAGCAGCAGATGTAGGAGATATAAAGCCAGACACAATAAAGGGATTTTGTAATGGGACAGAAAGTGATTATGAGGTAGCCTGGTATGAACATTCTATTAATGACAAGACATGACTTGACACTTCCATTGTCTGTATCAATTTCTGGATCATAGTTCCAGGACAGAGAAAAGTACTTTTGGAAAAAATGGAGGGGGGATGCTGAGTAGTAGTATCACACCTGGTACCAAAGAATCAGGAATCCAGTATCTTCCAATCTCAAGGGAGGAGTACTGAAGATTAGTTTCAATTGAAATTTAGAGATAGGGGACACTTTCTGGATAAGAACCAGAGCTCATGACAAGAGAAGAGCAAACAAATCTTTCCCAAGATTACACAACCTTGTAAGCACAGAAATCCTCCAGTCCCTTGACTAGCTTTGAAAGCAACAATATGAAAAAAAAAATAACTGAAAATATTTCCTCTCCCTTTACCATACAGAATAAAAGGCAATATAAACATAAAGTTCTAAGTCAAAACTTAGGTATAAAAATGAGCATACAAGAACAAAAACAAATAAGCTGACCATTAAAACAGCTATAAGCAAAGTCTTAAAGAAAAAATGTGAATTAGACACAAGACTAATAATAATTCCTAGATTTTAATTTAAATTCAACATCAAATAAGTGCATTAGGAAAATAATTAGATAAAGAAATGAAAGCAAAGGAAGAAAATAAGAAAAATTATACAAAATTATAATTTGGCAAAAGTGGCATATAGGTGGCACAGGAAAAGATAAGTGGAACAGCAGAGAGAGTACTGGGCCTGGTATCAACAAATATCATCTTCTGGAGTTAAAATATGGCCTTATACATTTGCTAGCTGTGTGACACTGGGAAAGTCACTTCATCTACTTGTCATAGTTTCTTTATCTGTAAAATAAACTGTAGAAGGAAATGACAAACCACCACAGTGTCTTGGCCAAGAAAATGCCAAATAGGGTCACGATGAGTAAAACATGACTGAACTAAATGAACAACAATAAAGAAGGAGGCAGAAGAAGTTATTGAAAAAAACACATCTTAAAAAAATGGCCTAAGAGAAAAAGAGGTTCAAAGATTCACTAATGAAAATGATTCTTTAAAAAGCAAAATTGGCCAAACAGTAAAGAAATACAAAAGCTCATTTAGAAAATCCTTTTAAACTATAATTTGACAAGTGGAACCTACTGAATCCATGAGTCATGAGGGAACAATAAAACAAAGACAAAAATAATTAAATAAAACTAGATGACAATGTGAAATATTTCATCAAGAAAAAAACAAACAAACAACTGAACTAGAAAATAAACTGAAAAGAGAAAATTTACGAATGTGGGATTACTTGGAAGCCATGCTAAAATAAAGAACATACACATCATATTTCAAGAAATTATCAAACAAAATAATCCATACGTCCTTAAACCAGTGTACAAAATAAACATTCAAAGAATCCATTGATCACCTCCTGAAAGAGATTACATAATGAAAACTCAGAAGAATATTCGAGCCAAATGCTAGATATCTCAAGTCAAAGAAATAAAAAATAAAGTCAGAAGAAAACCATCCAAATACCCTGGAGCCAGACAGGTCATAGAAAATTTAGCAGCTACCTGAGAGAACTGATTATTTTTCTATTATAATAATAGCCAATTATTAAATAAGGAGTAAGGTTATTTTTTTTCTTTTATTTCCTCATCCAGGGACAAGACCCTGTATGCCAGTAAGTCAGTTTCTGAAGGATATTGCTGATAAATAAAATTGCCTGAATCCTCCATATACATTCTCTGCAATTTTTGGCTTGATCTAGCATGACTAGAAGACCATACTCCTGTTTGGAGTATAAACAGAATTTAATCTAGATGAATTCTTGTCCTTAGGAAATAAATCCATCTCACTACACACTTCCATTAGAGGTTTAGGGTAATTCAGCTTATGAATGGTCTGAGATAGAGACAGATTACTTTGTGCAGTTTGCTGGAGGCAAAAGAATCTTATGCTCAAGCCACATTTTAAGCAGGAGGAACAGAAGACTTTTAGCCCACCTCATTACTAATCAATATATCTAATCTTTCATTAATTGTTCACCAATCAGGGTTGATTTTCACATGTCAGGGTCACTTTCTTTTCCAAAGGTATTTAGTGATATCCATGGATTTGTCTTTGGTTACTGAAAGAAAACATCATAAAATTATTATCAGCTAGCCTAATAATTTGAATATTAATTACTCCAAAACTCTGTCTCTTAGGCTTTTCTTTCATCTCACATCAAAGGAAAGTAGTAAAGAAGTTAGAATATGATATTTAAGATGGAAAGAAAACTGTGATTAAAATCAAGAATGATATACCAATATTTCATTGAGGCAAAAACTGTGGACATTTAATGAAAGAGGGTTTTCAAGCATTCCTGGTGATAAAACCAAAGCTGAATAGAAAATTTTGGTTTTCAAATATGGACCTCAGAGGAATCATAGAAAGGCAAACATGAAAGAGATGCTATAATAGACTCAATAAGGTCAAACTGGTTACCTTTCTTTATGGGAAGATGACAAATTTAACATTTAAAGACATCATTATTATTAGGGCAGTTTGAAGGACTCTCCAAAGAAAGAAGATTTGGGACTGAGCCAGTTATTTTGGGATAAGGGGAAAACTGGAAAGGTGAAAGGAGGGATGCCTTGGGAGAAGGTACAAGAGGGAGGAAGAATCGATAAAATTAGCTCTCATGGAAGAGTCAAGAAAGGGTGAACTTTTAGGTAAGAGATAGAAATGGAGGGGTGTGGAGTAGGTGTGTGCAACATTTGAACCTTAATCCCATCTAAATTGTTTCAGAGGGAAAATGCACATACATATGTGTATATGTGCATATATACACACATACACACTCAATTGGCAATAAAAATCTATCTTACTGAACAGGGAGATATGATCAAAAGGGATAAGGCAAATGGAGGGTGATAAAAAGCAATGGAAAATAAAAGAAGGCAATGATCAGAAACAAAAATATTGGAACTTTCAGGAGTCAAGATGGTGGAGTAAGCTGTATCTGCTGTCATCCCCCTCTTTGACCCTGAAAAACCCAGAGAATATTGCCACGGTGTAAAATTCTGAAATAGTAGAGCCAGGGCCAGGATTGAGAAACCTGGAGGAAGGGTGTGGCTGTGGCTTTAGTGAGGTTAAAGTGTGGGATGGGAGGCCTCTCAATAAACCCCATCTCAGCTGACAAGTGAGAGATCTTGAACCCGAGGAGGGTGGAGCAAGCAAGCACTAACACCAGAACCCAAGTGTTCCTTCACACAACCAGAGGAATTGGAGGAAACTAGCATGGACCTGGCCACCAGAGGGTAATCCTACCTCAGCTCTAGCCCAGGGACAAGGAGGTGGAGACATGAAGTGGCCAGACCACCTTTTCCCCACACCTCACACTATGAGCGTCAGTGTACCTCCGGGGAAATGCAGAAAGTTCTTACCTCCAGCCTTGGTCTCAACACTCACCAATCTAAACCAGATGCTATAACACACAAAGCCAGTATCCAGGCACCTCACACCCAGCAAAAGAAGCATAAATTAGAGCCTTCTATATCCCAGGAGCAAAGATACACTTTAAGACTCAGGAAATAGGCAATCACAATGGGAAAATAGCAAATCGGAAGAACAAAGACTACACAATCCTATTACACAGAGTGGAAAGAATTAAATTCAGAAGGGGAAAACATTGACCCGATACTCACATCCAAAATATCCACAGAAAATATGAATTGGTCTCAAACCCAAAAAAGCTTTCATGGAAGAGATCAAGAAGAATTTCAAAATCCAAATTAGAAATGCATAATATAAATTAACTAATATTTTAAAAATATAATGGGCAAAATGGAAAAAAAATCAGTGAAGAAAACTTGTTAAAAAGTATAAATTAGCCAAGTATCATCACTTCCTAATTAATTGATCCTGAGCCCTCTATGTACACATATATACCCATGCTCAGATATGTATTCATACACATATATACCCTCCAATATAGACATATGAGTAGGTATACATATTATACATTTGTATTCCCTTCACCTATCCTTCATACTAAGAAAAGATTCATAAGTCATTGTTATTGTTTTTCCATGTTGGTATGTAATAGTTCAACTTTTCTAAGTTCCTTATGATTTCTTTCCAATATTTACCTTCTTATGCTTCTTGTGTTTGAATGTCAAACTTTCTATTCAGCTCTGGTTTTTTCATCAAGAATGCTTGAAAGTCCTCTACCTCACTGAATGACCATATTTTTCCCTGG
>JAQQSW010008681.1:0-13409 GCA_028646575.1 Pseudocheirus occidentalis
GAGCATGTGATGAAGATGGGCTAGAGCCTGAAGCAGTAGCACATCAATTTCTGTCAGTCAGTGTGATGACAATATTCAAAAGCTTATTCCCATCCTCCTCATTGTATTTTTTCCTTTCTCCTCTTAACTAATTATGGGATGATTTCCTTCTCCTTCACCCATCCCCCCTTGGAGATGCATTCTGTTCAGTAGCAACAATTTGTGTCTAGAAGAAGCAGTTTTAACAAGAAGCAACAAAGACATGAAAATGTGTGTTTTGCCTCAAAGAATCTGAATAGCATACAAAATTACAGATGTTTGAAGGAAAGATGGCATTTCTTAGGTAAATTACATGAATAACTTCAGTAGCCAATTGTGCATATTTAACATAAACCTAATAGAGTGTTCTTGAAAGTAGCCTCACTCTTATAAAAAAAGAAAAATTAAGAGAAGAAACAAGGACAATATTTCAAGTGAAACATACAATACACCACATTTCCTTCAGACATTAAAGGAACTGAAGTTATGTTATCTTAGCTCACTTCCTAGGGATCAGAGGACATATGGTGCAATTTTCCCTAAGGGTTCTTCTGCCTATCACTTACACAGCATGGAACCTCTGTTACATGACAGAAGTAAAATATGTAGCATTGCTCGGAAGGGCAGAATGAATGAATACACTATTCTGCCTTTGAAAACTGGCATGATAGCTCAGTAGTTATATGAAAAACTAGTGTTTGCCTATGCAGCCTTTAAGAAAGATGGAGACTTGGCAGAGAGAAGAAAGAAACCTAATGTAGTAATGGAAATGTAATCCTTTCCTTATAATTTATGAAAATGATTAAGGGGAAAATCCCAAGACTCGAAACTATATGATGGAGAATAGGGAGTGCTATGCTAAATACTGGATCATATGACTAACACTATGGAGGGTTCAGTGCTTTCTCCAGTTGTTCTGACTTCTCAAATTCTCCAAAATATAATTATGTGGAAAAGATAGAGCAATTTCAGTTGTCTCAGTGGCCTATGACACAAGGGATCTCAATGAGGTAATAATGAACTAATAACAGAGAAGGTCAATCCCTGTGAGTATTAAGAAATACTTACAGGATTGCAGGTGGTTATGATGAGGCAGGAGGAGCCTCCAGGCTCTGGAAAAGTCTGGGTCATGTGGAGTTGGGGATCAGTGGCGCTTGGAGTTCTTGAGTATGTAGAACTCGGTTTTCCAGATGATGTCTCCTTACCCTGGGACCTGGTGAAGCCCTTATAACCTCAACTTCCCGCCCCTTGGCTATATCTTGCTCCTTGCAGCTGGAATTTGTTTTTTTTTGTCTGTTTTTTTTTTATCACATTTCCTTTGTCTGGTTGATATATAAGACTCAGGTTTTGTGGCAGGAGAGAGGGGTTTTTTGAGATCTGGCTGTAAAGCTTAACACTGGAGAGGACTCAATAAAATTTTGCTGTTTGCACCTTTGAGCCACGACTCTTCTGTACTTGAGAACTTGCTGGCGCCTTCTCCATTGAGGTAAGTAACTGGCTGCCCCTGCAATCAGAGAAAGTGACCTTGACAAATCCCTACTGTATTTATGAAACAATCCCTCCCCTGCCGGCATCCACACTGGCTGATACACAAATCAATCCACAGGTTGGTAAAATAACTCATCTCTACCATAATACCCTTTCTGTGCCTCAGAAAACGAAAGTAGAAGTATCCGAGTCTGGGATTGTATTATGGCAGCTCTCTGAAAGACTATATAACTAGAGAACTGAAGAAGAAAGGGAACAAGGGAAGGATAGTAGCATGTGTATCTACCATGTTTGAAGGAAAGGTGACTAATATAGAGCAGAGCTCAGTTCCATCATTTGAGTAAGAATCTAAGGTGAGTGAAACGTGAATTCCACAGTGTAGGAGGAGGCAGAGACAATTTTTATCTTTAGCCCCCTGTGAAATCTCCCTCTAATGGGAAGACACAGAGAGATATGCTATGTAATAAATAATGTTTTTAATACAAAAATATAAAAAGAAGAGGGAAAATATCAGCATGATTAAGTTAATACATAGAAAAAGTCTGAAAATAAATTCAAAATATCACACGTGGTTCTCTCATATTTGCAAACTGAAGAAGTGGAAATGTTTACTCATATCTATTCTTTTAAGATCTGTCCTTTTTAATTTTTGATATTCACTTGTGTGTGTGTTCTTTCCATTTTATTGTTGTAGTCATTGTGTATATTCAGGAGTCTACTAATTTTACTCCATCATCGTAGTACTTTCCATCCTTCATATTTATCATCTTTATGCTTCCTTATAACACAATAATATTACATTACATCCATGTACCACAATTTTTATTCAACATCTACTTCATTTCCAATAAATCACTATTGTAAAAAAAATGCTGCTATAGTCCTTTGTATATGGGAAGTTTCATTTTAGCTATGGTCTCCTTGGAGTATAAAACTAGTAGTAGAATGTTGGGTACATTTAAGTCACTTTACTTACCTAATTCCAACTTGCTTTTCAGAATGGTTACATTGATACATAGCTCCATCAACAATGCACTGGTGTAGATATTTTCTTATATCCCATCCAACAATGACTCTTCATTTTGTTTACAACATTCAGTTCCACAATACCTTGAGTTTCAAATTTTCTTCCACTCCCTCTCCTACCCCTGCTCCCCCCCACCTTGGTGGCATGCAGTCAAATATGGGATCGGCAAATACCTTCCCGTTAAACATTTGTCATGTTGTAAAGAAGGATCGTAACAATGGAATGAATAATGAGAAAAAGGAAATAAAACAAAACAAGAAAAAGACTGAGCAAGAAGTCTGCTTCAATCTACATTCTGACTCCATAGCTAATCATCTGGATCTCTTTCTATCATGAGCCCTTTGGAGTTGTCTTATAACCTTACATTGCTGAGAGAAGTCCAGTCTATCAAGATTAGTCATCACACATACTTTGTGCCTGTAACTATGCAAAAATTTTCTCCTGTTTCTGCTCTTCTCACTCAAAATCAATTTATAAAAGTCTCTCCAGGTAATCATGAAGTCTGTCTGCTCCTCATTTCTCATAGCACAATAGTCTTCCTTTACATTCATATACCACAAATTGTTGATCTGTTTCCCAATTGATGGGCATGCCCTTGATTTCCAATTTTACCTAAATTAAATTGAATATTTAGCATCATAATAATCAATCTACAAAAAAAATATATGGCTAGAAAAAAATAGTACCAAAATTCATTGAAAACAACAAAATGTCTAGAATATGAAGGAAATTAAGGAAAATAAATGCTAGAGAAAGTGGCCTAGCCATACCAGATTTCAATCTGTATTATAAAGCAGCAGTAACCAAAACTAATTGGTTCTGACTAAGGAATAGAGTAGTGGATTGATGGAACAGACTGTGTACACAAGATTCAGTAGTCAATGACTATAATAATCTACTGTTTGATAAACCCAAAGACCCCAGTTTCTGAAATAAGAACTCACTATTTGACAAAACTCCTGGGAAAACTAGGATATAGTATGGCAGAAACTGGGCATAGATCAGTATTTTACATCATAAACCTAAATGAAGTCTAAATGGGTGCATAATCCTGGAGACTTGAAGGAAGCCAAGAAGCCCATGAGGCAGAAATATGGAGGGAGAGCATTCTAAGCATGTAAGACAGTCAGTTAAAACATACTGTAGGAAGAGAGCAGAGTCAAGATGGTGGCTTAGAAGCAGCAAAACTCCACAGCTCTCCCCATAACCACCTCAAATACCTATAAAATATGACTCTAAACAAATTTGAAAGCTCCAGAACTCACAAAATGACAGAGTAGCAAAGTTCCCACTGAAGGCAACTTGGCAGGCAGATGGGAGAGGGTTCATCTCAGCATGCTGGGAGCTCAGACTAGCTCCACATGAACCCAGGGCTGTAGCTCCAGGGCCACCAGAACAAGCCACAGCTGGAGCATGAATCACCAGCAGCTGTGGCATTTTTCCAAAATTACCAACCCATAAGAAACAAGGACTAAATTAAAGGTCAGGGCTCAGACAAATTCAGGGGAGAGGGATTTTTCAGCTGAGTAGCAGCACTTCCCCTTATCTACCTTTCCAATTTGGAAATGGCCTTCCTAATTCTGGCTACTGTCTACTAGAGTTCATACACTATAGAAGAACTGTCAGATCATAGTCTCATATGTTAGTCAATTTTATATACCCAGGGGATTATCAGATAACACATCAATAAATCAGCATCTTCAGTTATTTATGAATCAAAGAAACCTAATGTTGAAAAAGGGCTACTCTCTGTCAACATCCCACAGCTCCCAAATGGTTTGTAATACTATCTATTCCATTGACTAAGGACTTCTATAAAACATAATTTGCATTTCAGTCTAAGAATTTCTCCTTTGAAATTCTGGTTGCTCCCTCAGTCCTGCTTCCTCTTTTTAATGAATTTAGGACTTGCTATTGCCTTCCACAGGGAGCTTTTGAGTGAAAAGTGTTTGTGAATGTGTTATCTGTTCAAGAAAAGAGAAGAACATTTGCTTAAATTTAAAATAAGTACCAGAGAAGTAGCTTTAAGCAGTGCCAATTTTTCTGAATGGATCAATGACATCAAAGCCTGCAGTTCAGAGGTGTGAATTAGTGTATGCATTTCTTTCCCATTTATGTGTTTTCTTGACATTAAAAAAAATAATTTGCCAACTGTCTCTGACAAACAATGGATATGATGATCTGATGATCAAAGTGTAATGTGGGTTTATGTGTGGATTCCAATGTATTTGTCATTCCAGCATATAAATATTGGTGACATTATTAGTTTATTAATATTATTTTAGTATTGTGTGTAATGATAATAATAATTATTATTATCACTATTTCTAAGTAAATGGTTTTGTTCCAAAGGGAAAAGTCCTATATAATTCTCAAACAGAAGCATCTGGAGGAGTTCATCATCCATAAGAAATTCACCTTGAACTTGGCTGGGGAAGTACTTCTCCTTATTTTATGTCTTTTATGTCATTTATGTTCAGAGTATCATTAAACAAGATTATTTCTGTTGGGTATATCCTTCATGAAATTGCAAATTATTTTTAGGTGTGGATAGGAAACATTTTGTTGGAAGTGTTTAGGGCAGCATTTCACTCTACCAAATAAAATGTTTTGTTTTGGGTTTTGTTTTTTGCGTAATCAAGAAACAACAAAGACAGTGGCATATCTTGTACTCTATAAGTTTTTCATTCATTATGTTAGAGGTGTGATCTATTGTAGATATCCCTTGTGAAAGTTTATCTGTTCCTACTAATACTTTTATTGAGAGTGCTCTCAATGCATATGTAGATTAGACTAATAAAGATTTCAAAATAAATAAAATACAAAGCTAATCATGTATTTATGTAAATATACAAAACTTATTATATATAGATAGATACATATATATCTATGTATCTACATATAGATATGGCTAGATAGGTTGATGATAGATAGATAGATAGATAGATAGAGAGATAGGGAGATAGATATGAAAGTGATCCTTAAAACAACCCTGTGAGGTAAATACTACTATTATCCTCATTTTACAAGGTCGTACAGATACTCTCTAAGGAAACAGAATTTTTTTTTTACATGAGACCCCCTTTCCTTTTTCACTTCAACTCAAAACTGATTAATATTATCAACTATTCTCTCCCCCTTTCTCTGGTCTATAAAAAGGTGAACTTTTTTTCTTGACAATGGGCAAATCTCTCACACGTACCTTTGATTGTATAAACTCCCATCTTCTCCAGTAGATTGCCTTTGACATAGGAACCATCCCTTCCTTTGCTAATCTTCTGTCTTTTCCTACTGACTTCTTCTCCACTACCTTCAAACATACAGACATCTTTCCAATTCTCTAAAACCTTACTGTATCCTACTTCAGGCTGCTGTCCTTTATCTCTCCTTCCTTTCTCAGTTCAATATATATAAAAGTGATTTGGAGATTCAAGATTAGAGGTTAGTAAGGAAGTCTGACCATGATAGAATCATTAGAATCAATATGGTAATTAAATCCATGCTAGGTAACCTCCCATAAACCTCATAAACCCCTAGTGAAGAGGCAGAGAATTCTTAGGACAATACCTTGTGGAACACCTATGGTAAGTGGATATTACATGGATGAGGATAAAGCTAAGGAGACTGATGATAGTCTGATAGGTAAGAGGAAGAGTAGGAGAGAATGGTGTCCCCAAAACCTCTAAAGTAGAGAACATCAAGGAGAAGAAGGTTATCATCAATGTCAAAGATGGCAGAGAGGTTAAGAATAATGCATAGTGAAAAAAGAGAGTTGGATTTATCAGTTAAGAGATCACTGGTAACTGGAAAAAACAGTTTTGGTGGAATGATGAAGTCATAAACTAGATTAAAAGGGATTAAGAAAAGAGGTGAGAAAGTGATGACACTTATTGTAGTACTTTTTCAAAGAGTTTAGCCACAAAGATGAGAAGAGATGTTGGACAATAGTGGCAGAAAAAGGATCAAATGGAGATTTTTTGAGGAGGAGACATGGGTATATTTATAGGCAAAAAAGATGAGTCAATAAACAGGGAGAGAACGAAAATAAGTGATAGGGTTGAATAAGAGAAGACCATTTTGTGGAGGAGATGAAATGAAATGGTATTACTTGTACAAGAAGAATGACTGGTTTTAGAAAGAGTAAGTTCACTTCTTCTTGAGACAAAGAGATGAAGGAGATAGTAGCAGAAGGCCTCTGAGAGACAGGATGAGGAAGAGGGCAGAAGAGGAATCTCATTGTCAATGACCTCATTTTTTCTATAAAATATGACAAAAAAGTTCTTCCTGAGAGCAGAGGGAGAGGAAGAGTCATGGGAGGTTTGAGAAGACATGAAAGTTTTCAGAACAGCTACTGCTGGTCCTGTGAAAGTGAGTCCATAAAGGAGCTGAAGAAAGGTTGCCTAGCAACAGTAAAGTCCCAGTTGAATTTGTATAACATAAATTTGTAAGGTAAACAGAATTCATGTGCAATTTTAACTGCCCATAATAATGAAGATGTGTGTAGAAATAAAGGTATAAAATGGTAGGAGTGATCCTAGGATTAGTCTTCACAGGGAATAATTTGCAATATGAAAATATTACACAGACTAAAGAGGAGAGAAGTGTATTGATTTGAACTGGTTTATCAAGAAGTCAAGATAGGGGAAAAGGGAGAAAATGCAAGGGCAATGGACATGGAGAAATATTAGAGGTCAAGGGATTAGAAGGTATAGTGTGAATAAAATATATAATTTGGTAAGGTAAGGCAGAGGGAGACATAGAAACGTAAAAGATTATTATTAAATAAAAGAATAACAGAATTCTTGAACATGAGGGTGATGCATTTTGTCAATATTAAATAATCCAATTTGGAGTTTTCTTGACAAAGATAACTCCTGTGATTTGCCATTTCTTTCTCCAGAGTCAAGTGACTTATCTAGGATCACATAGCAAGTCCATTTACAAGGCCAGACTTGCCCACAAGGAAATTAATCTTCCTGACTCCAGGCCTGGTACTCTATACACTGTAAAACCAAGTTGCTCTCTTTGGACAGTAGTTAGCAGGATTTTGATTGATGAAGATAAGTAACATGGACTCAAAAGAGGTCAGATTATTGAGTGATAGAGGTAGAGAGAAAATAGGAAAGTGACAATGGCAAGCAAGGAAGTATTCCAACTTCCTCCCTCTAACCAGTGATTCAAAGGAAATAACTGAATGTGAAACCAGTACTGAAAACGGTGCCTAGGGAGGCAAATTTCAGGGACAGTAAGAAGATTTAAGAACTGGGAGAGAAAAAGTTTTAGGATGAAGAGAAGTTTGTCATACATGGAAGAGACATTCCAGAGGTTGTAAGAGAAGGGATAGGATAAGTATGATTAGGACTTTGAGATGAGAGAGTTGAGGGGAATTTGAATTAGTAATCATGAGTTGAAGAATGGGGAATGGGGTTTGGATGATGATCTTAAAAGACTCAGAATTAGTGGGAAATATGGAGTATAAGCATATGTGAAAATGTTTATCTCCCTCAGAGGAGGATGGAGATTATGCAGAAAACAAGTGCAGCATTTACATGGTCAGCTCATCAGAAGTGAAACCTCATTTCACTACTCTTCTTACCTTAAAAAGGTGAACCCCTTGGGAGATGGAGCATGGCAGATTCACAGCCCAGGAAAGTCCCCACATAGGTCTGGCAGGGGGAATTCAGAGCACATAGGGGCTGCACCAGAGTGGATCTGAGAACAGAAGATAACAGAAGAGTGAGAAGGAGGCCCAACCAGCCAGATTCACCCACCCAAGGGTGATTTGCAGCCATCCCACAACAGGGCAGAGAATCACCAGAGATGGGTAAGAAAAAATGCAGGGCCCAAGGCAGGGACAGTATCTTCTCCTAGGGCTACCAGCCCACAGCTAGGATGTTTAAAAGTTACATATCTGAACTTTCAGAACTCAAGGTGGCAGAATAGAGCCTAGTTGTTCTGATCCCCCCTCCCTGACCCAGAAAACTCAGAGATAAATGTCCCACCCATCGTAAAATCCTGAATTAGTGGAAATAGCTTCAGGTTTGGGAGTCACTGAGGAAGGGGTAAGTAAGGCACTATGTAGTCTAAGCCCAGGAGGGTAGAGCCAGCAAGCCATAACCACACAAGCCCCGGTTGCCTTAGCAACATCAGGGGAATCTGCCAACACCAGCCCTGCTTGCCTCCAGCTGCTGAGCCTGCCTGAGCTGTAGCTCAGAGACACAGAAGAGGAAACCTGAAGTGGCCCAACAACCCCATGCCACAGGCTACTCTGTGAGCATCAGCATAACTCAGGGGGAACACTGAGTGTCCTGGCCTTGGCCTCAGTCCAGAAACTAAAATGCTACATCTCATGAAGTTAACAAACAAACCACTACCTCCCAGCCTGAGAAGCTCGATATTTCTTCACAACAGAAGCACATATCCACTCTAAAATCCAGGTCATAGGCATTCACAATGGGGAAGAAAGAACCTGTGAGATCAAGAGGCATAGAATCTTTTTTATATTGAGCAAGAATAAGCAAATTCAGAGGACAACGAAGGATTTATACTCACACTGGAGACCACAGAAGGAAATGTGAATTGGTCTTAAGCCCAAAAAGCATTGTTGGAGAAAGATTTTAAAGGTGAAATTAGAGAGGTAGGAGATGAATTTAAGTCTACACTGAGCAAATTGGAAAATGATCTTGCTGAAGAAAACAGATCTTTAAAAAGTAAAATTGTAGAACAAGGACGAGAAGTTGAAAATTTAACTGGAGAAAATACCTCCCTAAAAATGAAATATGGACCTAAGGAAAAGGAGATTCAAAAACTAATTGAGTAAAATAATTCATTAAAAATTAGAATCAGTCAAATTGAAGCTATGGACTCTATGAGACAGCAAGAGTCAGGCAAACAAAACAAAAACATTGAAAAATTAGAAGAAAGTGCAAAATATCTCACTGAACAAACAACTGACCTGGAAAACAGATCCAGTAGAGATAACCTAAGAATTATCAGCCTACCAGAAAGTCATGATGAAAGAAGCAGCCTAAACAGCATTCTCCCAGAGACTATCAAAGAAAACTGTCCTAAAGTCCTAGAATGAGAAGGTAAAATAATTATTGAAAGAATTCACCAATCTCCCCCTGAAAGTGATCCCAAATTGAAAACTACAAGTAATATAGTAGCAAATTCCAGAGGTATTTACAAGATAATGCACAAAGTACTGCATGCAGCCAAGAAGAAGCAATTTCAATATCCTGGAACTACAGTCAGGAATACACAGGACTTAGCAGCTTCTACCTTAAAAGATCAGAGGGATTGGAATTTGCTATTTTGTAAAGCAAAAGAGCTAGGACTGCAGTCAAGGATCAACTACCCACAAAAACCAAGCATAAGCTTTCAGGCAAGAAGATGGTCATTTAATGAAATAAAGGAATTCCAGAATTTCCTAATGAAAAAGCCAGAGCTCAATGGAAAAATTGATCTCCACTTATAAGACCCAAGAAAGACATAATAAGGTAAACAAGGAAAATACACACTCACACATATACATACATGCAAACATGCACACACATGCACATAACTTGTGACTCAATAAGAACAAACTGTTTACATTCCTATATGAAAAGCAGATATCTGTCAATACTGAAATTTGTATGATTGTGGTGACATTTAAAAGAGATGTACATTGTCAGAGGGCATGAGTATAAATCAACTAATCTGAAGATTAAAAAAATCTTATTAATGGGAACGAAGGGATTGTAATAGGAGAAAAGGAAAGGACGAGGAAGAAAAGGGCAAATTATGCCACAGTAGGAGGCATAAAAACATACTAAAGCATAGGTGAAGGATAGATGGAGATGAGCATCATATGAATATTATTCTCATTGGTTCTGATTCAAAGAGGAATCAATATAGTCAGTTTAGTTCAGATTGTAACTAATTACAATTATAATTATTGTAATTGTAACTAATTAAAAGACACAAAAACTCATTATAATAGAGGAAAAAGTTGGAGGGCGATGAGCACTGTACCAAATTTTCTATCATTGGCTTTGGTTCAAGGAAGGAATAAGATATTTCACAAAGAATAAATATCTATTATTCCCTACATGTGGTAGGAGGGATAAGGAGGGGGGCAGTATATAAGAAGGGGGACAGTGGTTAAAAGGGAGGGAAAGAATAGTAAGGGTAAAGGGTGACTAAAGAGGGGGGACACAGGGATGGAATACTGAGGGAGGTGGTGGTCAAAAAGAAAATTCTAAAGGAGGGGAAGGAAAAAGGAGAATACAAAAATATAAATGGGGAGGGAATAGGATGGAGGGAAAGTCACAGATGGTGATCATAACCGTGAATGTGAATGGGATGAACTCTCCCATAAAAGAGAGGCAGATAGCAGAAGGGAATAAAAACCACAATCCTACAATATGCTGTGTAAAAGAAAGACATTTGAAACAAGGGGATATGGACAGGGTAAAGGTAAAAGGATGGAATAGAATATATCATGCTTCAACTAAAGTAAAAAACAAAAGCCGGAGTAGCAATCCTTATCTCAGATAAAGGAAAAGCAAAAATAGATCTAATTAAAAGAGATAAGGAAGGAAACTATATCCTGCTAAAAGGCACCATTGGGAATGAAGCAATATCATTACTTAACATATATGCACCAAGTGGTTTAGCATGCAAATTCCTAGAGGAAAAGTCAAGAGAATTAGAGGAAGAAATAGATTGCAAAATTATACTAGTGGGGGACCTCGATGTCTCCCTGTCTGAACTTGATCAATCAAACCTCAACATAAACAAGAAAGAGGTTAAGGAGGCAAATAGAATATTAGAGAGGCTAGATATGATAGATCTCTGGAGAAAAATGAATGGGGATAAAAAGGAATATACCTTCTTCTCAGTGGTACATGGCACATACAAAAAAATAGACCATGTAATAGGGCCCCAAAACCTCACAATTCAGTACAGAAAGGCAGAAATATTAAATGCACCATTCTCAGATCATGATGCAATAAAATCATATGCAATAAAATGCCATAGAAAGAAAGACAAAAAAAACTAATTGGAAACTAAATAATGTAATCTAAAGAATGAGTGTCAAATGAGAAATTATAGAAACTCTCAGTAAATTCATTCAAGAGAATGACAATAATGAGACATCATACCAAAACTTGTGGGATACTGCAAAGGCAGTTCTTAAGGGAAGATTTATTTCCCTCAATGAATACATGAATAAATTAGAGAAAATAGAATTCAATAAATTGGGCATGCAATTTTAAAAGCTGGAAAAAGAACAAATTGAAAATCCCCAATTTGATACTAAATTAGAAATGATGAAAACCAAAGGAGAGATTTATAAAACTGAATTTGAGAAAACTATTGAACTAATGTAAAAATGAAGAGTGGGTTTTATTTTTTTAAAAAGCAATAAAATTGATAAACTTTTAGTCAATATGATGAAAATAAAGAAAACCAAATTATGAATATCAAAAATGAAAAGAATGAATCTACCTCCAATGAAGAGGAAATTAAAACAATAATTAGGAATCATTTTGCCCAATTGTATGCATACATATTTTACAATCTTAGATAAATGTATAAATATTTACAAAAACATAAGTTACCAAGATTAAATGAAGAGGAAGTAAATTACTTAACCCCAGCTCAGAAAAAGAAATCAAAAAAGCCATCAGTGAACTCCCTAGGAAAAAATCTCCAGGGCCAAATAGATTTACTAGTGAATTCTATCAAACATTTAAAGATCACTTGATCACAATACTCTACAAATTATTTGGGAAAATTAGTGAAGAAGGAGTCCTACCAAATTATTTTTATGACACAAATATGGTACAGATACCTAAATCAGGAATAGACAAAGTGGAGAAAGGAAATTATAAACCAATCTCCCTCATGAATATAAATTCAAAAATTTTAAATAAAATATTATCAAAAAGAATACAGCAACTTATAGCAAGAATAATCCATTTTGATCAGGTAGGATTTATTCCAGGAATGCAAGGATGGTTCAATATTAGGAAAACCATCAGTATCATCGATCATATCAACAACAAAAATCACAGAAGCCATATGGTTATCTTAATCGATGCAGAAAAAGCTTGGGAAAAATACAACATCCATTCCTATTAAAACACTAGAAAGCATAGGAATAAATGGAGTTTTCCTTAGAATAATAGGAAGTATCTATTTAAAGCCATTAATGAGTATTACATATAATGGGGATAAAATAGAAGCATTTCTTGTAAGATCGGGGGTGAAACAAGGATGTCCACTATCATCCCTCTTATTCAACCTTGTACTAGAAATGTTAGCTGTAACAACTGGAGAAGAAAAAAAAATCAAGAGAATCAAATAAGGCAAATATAAAGACTAAGTTATCACTCTTTGTAGATGATATGATAATATACTTGTTGAATCCTAGAGAATCAAGTAAAAAACTCCTTGAGACATTAAATAAATTTGGCAAAGTTGCAGAATATAAAATAAACCCACATAAATACTCAGCATTCCTACATATTTCTAACAAAGTACTCCAGCAAGAGATAGTAAGAAAAACCCCATTTAAAGTTACTGTAGACATTATAAAATATTTTGGAATTTAACTGCCAAAACAGACTCCGGACCTATATGAATACAACTACAAAACACTTTTCACACAAAGGAGATCAAATCTAACCAATTGGAAAAACATCAATTGCTGATGGCTGGGTCAAGCTAACATAATAAAAATGACAATTTTACCTAAATATTTTTTGCTTTTTTTTTTGGAGGACAGTTGGGGTTAAGTGACTTGCCCAAGGTCACATGGCTAGTTTTTTGTTTTAAGTGTCTGAGGCCGGATTTGAACTCAGGTACTCCTGACTCCATGGCCGGT
>JAQQSW010008682.1:0-13409 GCA_028646575.1 Pseudocheirus occidentalis
AGGAGATGTCTACACTCAGAGAAAGATCCAGAAAGACCAGAGTTTAAAAGGAGACTGAAGCAATACATGCTATCATTCTTTTCGATGTTTGGCTTTTGTTTCTCTTTTCTCATTGTTCACTCCATTGGCTATAACACTTCTATACAACCAGACGATTGTACGATGTGAAAGTGTTTGCAGATCCTATACATGACTGTATGCCACCATAGGGGATGCGGGGGGGAGAAGGGAGGGGAGAAAATCTGAAACTCAAGTGATTCTGTAACAATCTTGTAAACTAAAAGTAAATAAACAAGTCAATAAATTAAAAAAAAAAACCCTAAACATCTACTGTTTCTTCTCTGGCGCCTGGCCTTAGGTCAAAAGGGTCACATTTTAGAGAAAAATAAGCAAGACACACTAGCTCCAGTTACTATAATTGGCTATTTATAGCTAGCCTCAGTGAACACAAGCCAGTATAGCTTTGGCTGACAATATACAGTCCCAATGGCCACCATCTTGATTTATCTGAACAAGGTTAAAAAATGGGTCTGTCATAATGGCTTTCTTTCTAACCAGTCTGCTCATGGACTTAGTTCAACAATAAAACGGAAAGAAATCCTAAAGGGCATGCACCCCTGTTTCTCTTCATTCTTCCTGAGAAAAAGAATTTCTTCATCTGCTGAGTCACCAGGAAATACCTGCCTCCTACTCCTGACGGATTTCATCACTGGAACACTTGAGCACCCGTGCTCACTTTCCTCTAAAGTACTCCCCAAGTTGTAGTCTACTGCTAAAATATGACAGTGAATGAGTCATCTGGCAGAATCTCCTCTAAATGGTCAACAGTACATGTTACTCACCCCTTCCCAGGTGCTTGCAGATCAGGGCCTGGGCCAGCATCATTTGTCCACACCGTAGCATGCATCCCCAGCCAGTATCTGATGACGGGCCTGTCCCTCCTATTGACAAAAGGGTCTGAAATGAACTGGGGTACATAGGATCAGGGGGTCATAGATTCAGAGCAGGAAGGGAACTTAGGATATCATCAAGTCTAAACCTCTTATGAGGAAACTGAGGCTCACAAGGTTGAAAAGATTTGCCTAGGGTCACACAGCTACTTAAGTGTCTGTGGAGGGATTTAAACGGAGGTCTTCTTGACTCCAAATCCAGTGCCTTGGATCTTGTATCCAGCATCTATCCACTATATTGGAATTAGCTTTTCATAAAGAGAAGAAGGCTTAGGGACTTTTATAAACATACGCTTTTGGAGGGAGATTAACCAAGAGAAAGAGAGGAGCTTTGGCCATTGATTGATATGTAAAGAAGCAAAGAGCTGAGATTTCCAATCCAGCCTTCCCGAGTTTCTCCTGAGTGCAGCCCAAGCTTCAACTGGGAAATATTTAACAACATAAATAAAAATATAATACAACATGGATAATCTTAATTTGTGGTTTTCTAAGTTCATTTCTATTTGAATTTGACACCACTAGTGAAAAGAATGCTGAATTACCTCAAGTTTTCTATGACTTAAAAATGTGACTTAATTTTTCAGGTTGTAGATTTCAAACTATAAATGAAATTTAGATGCACACAGAAAGTGTAATTATGGATACCCATTGGAGCAAGTGAAAGACCAAACCAACACTTGTGAGGTCTATTGGCAAGGATGCTCCCCAACCTTGGGAAGAGTACCACTTTATCTCTGTGTACAGAATAAAAGGTACTAACTATCAAAATGGCCTCAGATTTAGGGAGGCTCTAAGCTGTCCTAACATGAAGAGACTAGAAAGCTCTGATCCAAGTCAATCTTGTTTATATCTAAACTCAGGAAGGTGGTGTACCTTTGGAAGACAAAACAGTAAAATTACATGAGACTGACTGCTCCAACTAAAGAACACTTGATTGTAAAGGAAGTTTCCAAGTAACTATCAGCAGTGAACTCAAATGCCTTTCTCTGGGCATCCACGGAAGCTGCCATGGCCATGAGGTGTTTTCCATCCAGTATGACAGTGAAAAAATTCTACTAGAAATGTGTAGATACGGGAGAAGACCAACTAAGGCAGGGCTCACCAAGTACCAAAAAGTGGTGAATCCTTTCCCTATGGTATGTGGTGAGAGAGAGAGAGATGGAGGGGAAAAGAAGTTAACCAATTACTGGCTATAGCAATAAACTTAGCAAGGTCAAGGAGACTGACTCCCAGTGACCAAAGGGGAGCAGGGTAGAGGCAGCAAAATCCCTCTCTCACACTGCTGCTTTGGGAATATGGGTCTGAACAGATGAAAATTAAAATTAAAAAAAGGAAGGGATATTATACTTCCTAGAAATTGGACAGATTTAAAATAAAAATTTCAACACTGCAAATGATTCCTCACATAGAGTAAATAAAAATATAATTTCTGGGAGCAAATGTTAGAGAAAATGTTTGCCTAATATAATACACTAGGCATAAATCATACCCAGGATGGCTTTATTCTAAGTTGACCAGGCCCAATCCCAAAGTGTATCTGAATGAGGCAGTTGCCCACATTTCCTTATAACACTGTGAAGCAGATAGGGCAACCATCCCCATTTGACAGATGAGAAATTAAATTACTTGCCCACATAGTTAAATAAGTGCAGGCAGAGTCAGAGCTTGAATCCAGATCTTCCAACACCAAATACAGAGCTCTCTGTAATAGGCAGTAGACCTACGTACCTATTGGTGAAAACTTCCTTCGGTATGTAAACCAGAGACGAGCACTGACATCAGACAACAGCTTGGATTTTTCTGTAATTAAAAGTAAAAGTAAAAGTGAATTATCTGCTAACAAATACTGCCATGAGAATTCTGGGCAACCAAGGAACCAGTTAAATTGCACTGTCATGATGAACAGGGAAAATAGTAACTAAATCTCAATTACATGGAAAGTCTTTAATGGATTATCTCAGACTCCTATTCCCCTTCTGATGCCACCCCTACCCCCACCCCTGTGAGGTGAAAATAAAACCATCTAGTTGTTTGCCTCGTCAGTAGTTCTGGTCAAAGTTTTAGTATGAATGAAGATTGAAGTTATATATGGAGAATTTCAAACCATCCTTTCAGTTGGCACAGAGACAGGATACATTACTGATGGAGGACTTCAATTATCCAAACATCTGCTGGAGCACTTACATTCTCTCCCCAGTCCTCCTGGCTTCCCTTAATGATCATTTCATCCTTCAAAAGGTGAAGGAACCAACATGGAGATATTCTATTCTGGATCTGATTCTCACTAAACAGGGAGGAAGTGGTTGCTAGGTGGAAATGATCGGGACCCTGAGGAGAAGAGAGATGGAGGTAAAGAGCTTAGCAGCAGTCAACACAGTGCCTGGCACAAAGGAATCACTTAACAAATGATTTTTCACTTGACTTGACTTGAGGTCATTCCATCCTTGGCCAATGCAAAGACAGAGACAGGAGACGGAGAGTCACATGTGAAGAACAGAGAGAAGACCAGTCTGTCTGGATCACAGAATGCAAGAGGGGGAGTATTCTGGGCAGGGCACAACTCAGGTTAATCTCCTGGTAATTAAAGTTCAATAATGGAACCAAATGAGATAATCAAAGATCAATGAACAATTTACAAAAGGAGATTTACTTAGCCAAAGCTGAAGGATATTTGACTACTTGAGCTAAATCAGGTAACCGAGTATAGAGTTAAGAAGACTCATCATTCTGAATTCAAATCCTGCCTCAGATAATTATTAGCTGTGTGACTCTAGGCAAGTCACTTCACCTTGTTTACCTCAGTTTCCCCATCTGTCAAATAAGCTGGAGAAGGAAATGGCAAACCACTCTAGTATCTTTGCCAAGAAAATCCTAAATGGGGTCACCAAGAGAGCCCAACATGACAAACAACTGAACAACAAAAGCAAAGCTTCCACTGAGATCCACCAACCATCTGAGAGCCATTCCAGCTCCTTGTGATGAGGAAGTGATGTCAATAGTCAATAGAAGATGCTTAGTCTATGCTTAGTCTTCTGAGCCAACCAAGCCTGAAGAAATGTCTCAATATCTTTAAGGAAAAACTGGCTTAAAGTGCAAGGAGGAAGAAGAGAGGTGAGATTGTTGCTACTACTATGCTCTACCCTTTGGGAATAAGGTCCTTGACATCTCTTAGAACAGCACTTCTTAAACTGGGGAAAGCACTGAAAGGTTCATGAGTGTAAAAAGCTCCAGAAGCCCTGTTCTAGAGCACCTTCTAGCACTGGAATGACTTGAGGGCTATTACTGTTCAATTTTGACCTCCAGGGTGATACAGGTAGCAAGCACTACAGGTAGAAGAGAAAAACTCAAAACTTAAACCAAGCAACAATGTAACAGGTCCCTGAAAGAGTGAATGAAGTCAGGAGAGTCTGAGGAAGGCCCAAAGTCCTGGTCTAAAGAATCAGATCCAGGTGGTGGCTGATCTTTACAATTGACAGTGAGATCTTCAAGGTTTTTAGGAGTAGAGAGAAGATGAAAAGCCTTCCTGCACTGTCATCAATCTGCATCAAAGGTACACACCAGCCACTTAAGTGTTCCCTAGCCCACTAGCCTGGGTGGAATACAAGATCTTGGCTGCAGAAGAGGCTTCTCAATGACTGCCCCTGTGCTTCCGGCAGAAGCTGGTTAGACACTTTCATCTTCCCCTTGTTACAGTAAAGCAAGCTTTCTCCCAACAGTGCTGTCCCTTGATCCTCCAAGCCCTTCCCTGGGGACGTTACTGGTTGTTGGACTGGCAGCCCATCAGCTGTACACCATGGTAATCAGTGGGCTCTACTGGGCCTGCCTTGTGATACCAAAGCCCATTTTTCTGCCACCAGGCCACCACTGATGCTGAGAGATGATTCATTCTTCATTGCCACTGTGGCCTGTGTCACTACTCACTGCCTACTACAGGTAACTGGGGCCTGCATCTCTGCTCACTGTCTCCTAGGACCTGTATCTCTCCCCAATGCTATCTGCTGTGGCTGGAGACCTTATCTCTGCCCATGGCCCTCAGACAGTACTCTAGGGACCTGCATCTTTGCCCACTGCCCACTCTGCCAGAGTCAACTGTTGCCCCCTTTGCCAGGGAAGGACAACTGCTACTCCTAAAGCTTGATCTCTTTTGACCTCTGCTGGGTTGCTTTAGGCCTAGGTAGTACTGAGATCCACTGCAGAAGCCTGCCTGACCAACTACATCAGGCCTGCCTCTGCTCCCCTGTGCTGAAGGCTGCTGTAGGCCTATAATACCATTGCCTTCCTGTGCTCAGCAGAAGCCATGAGGATGCTACTACTACTGGGTCCTGCCCTTCTTTGCTAGAGGAAGAACACAAACCAATAGGAAAAAAGTAACAAAGCCAGAGACTCCTCAGGACCAGTATAAGCAGAAGCCATTACTGCTGGAGGTGGGGAAATGTCCCTGGGGCCCGAGTTTCATGCTATTTGGGGGTCCCTTCCTGGAAGCTCTAATTGCAGTTTACAGTACAGGGGTGAGAGTGCAAACTTTCAAGATTGACAGAGCAGCCCTGCCTGTCCTCAGCTAATTAACTGAGGCATAACTGGTACATTTGTCCATATTCCCAATTCCACAAACGACTTTGGGCTCTTGGGGAGAATTTAACTTTGTCCTTTCAAGTGTCTCCCCAAGCTTGCACCAAATAACCACAACAAAATCCATGTGGCAAAATTGTGCTTGGTTTCTCAAATTCCAAATTAAAACAACAACAACAACAACAAAAACTCCAACAGTTTCTTCAGCAGAGTTCTTAGTCCTAACATTCCATGGATCTGCCTTTGTCTAACTTCTCTCACTATGGGGATTTCTCATGCCACCCTTCAATGGCTGGCTATGTCCAGATACAATTACAGAACTAAGGACCACTTGGTCAGCTGTACAGTTATTCCAAAATGCCATTCAAAACCAGACAAATTTACACAAATATGAAGAGGTAGGGGACTTTCATCAGAAGGCCTCCCCGAAGCAGTTATGATCACTAGTGTGAAGTCTCAGAAAGAGCTGAGTTCTACTGAATCTGTCCTTTTCTAATCAGGGGAAATCGCTTTCTCCATTCCAAAAGTTCAGTCCCTCCAGGCTGCTTTGAAGATACATGGGGAGTTCTGATAAGATTCCCCCAATGGAACCTGGAGGAGGCTTAAATGACTATGAAGGTCTCCCCTCCTCTTACCCCTCTGAAGCTAAAGAACATCAGTTTATGGAAATCATCTTCAAGGTACACTTAAGGATACAGAACACATTGTTCTCTTCTAGTTGAATGACCACAGGCAAGCTGCTTTCTAATTTTCCAGAAATAGAAGGTGCCTCACAGTAAACAACCATTTTTTTTTTCATTTTGGCTTCTGTTTAGTCATATTTCAGTCACGTTTGACTCTTCGTGACCTTATCTAGGGTTTTTCAGCAAAGATACTGGAGTAGTTTGCCATTTCCTTCTCCAGATTTTTATAGATTTTACAGTTTACAGATGATGAAACTGAGGCAAACAAGGTGAAGTGACTTGTCCAGGATCCCACAGCTAGGAAGTGTCTGAGGCTAGATTTGAACTCAGAAAGATAAACTAAGAGAGGACTGACCTGAATGAGGCCAGTCCACAAAAAATGCACTTATTAAAATGAGGAATAGGCAATGCAGAATAAGGTATGCCCAGACTGCCCTTCATATTTCAAGATGTCTCATTCAGGTCAGTCTTCTCTTAGTTTATCTTCCTATTCAAACAAAGGAGACTTTTGTAGGTCACTATATAGTTTATTTGGCCACAGGACTAGACTATCAACAGAGGTGGGCAATGAGAACCCCTGGTGTTCATTCCACTGAGCAAAGATCCAAAGACCTACCAGTGAAGTATCTGAAAGCCCCTCTAGTTTCTTGTGGCTTCTTTGTACTCAGAAGTCAACCAAGTCTCAAGGAGTATTTCAGAGCCTTTTAAGGAAAAACTAGTATAACATGTATAGGGTTAGGAGTAAAGATACTACAGGGAAGAATTTCCAGAGGCTAGAAGGACAGGTTGGAGTCAGGTTGTGAATAGCTTTAAAAGCTAAAAAGAGGAGTTTGTATTTGCTCCTAGAGTCAAATAGGAAGTTGATGAAGTAGAGGAGAAGGGAAAATCATTTTGGCAGCACCGTGGAGAATGGAGTGGGGAGAGACTTGAGACAAGGAGGGCAAACAGAAAGCTGATGTGATAATCTGAGAGGTGATGAAGGTCTGAAAGTGGTTGGGTGAGTGCAAAGAAGGGGTCAAAGGAAGACGGTGTTGAGACAGCAAGATTTAGCAACTGACTGGAAAAGAAAGCAAGGAAGAGTCTAGGATAATGCCAAGGTTACAACCCTGGGAGACTGAAATCATGGGGGTACTGTGGACAGAAACATAGACTTTGGAAGAAGAGAGGATTTGGGGGGAAAGAGCACGAAATCAGTTTGGAACATGTGGAGTAGAAAGTTTCTCCAGCTGGACAGTATGAAATGTCCAATAGACAGTTGAAGCCTGGGAAAGAGACTGGGCTAGAGATGGAGATCTAGGAATCATCTGGAGAGAGATGCTACTCAAAGGTAGGGCAGCTGCTAAGGTCCGACTAGATCTGTGGGGCTGAGCTCAGTTCTTGGCATTACGGTTTAGAAACGAAACTGCACAACACCAGAGGAAAGCAACCATGACAGAGAAGGGCTTTGATTCCATGCTACATAGTGATCTGCTGAAAGAATTGGGCAGGTTGAGGCTGGAGAAGACTCAGGGGGACATGATATGCATCTTCAAGTATTTAAAGGGCTGCCACATTGGAAGAAGGATTAACCCTGTTCTCTTTGTTCAGAAGGCAGAGCCAGGAACATGAGTAAAAATGGCAAAAAGGCACACTTAGGCTTCATGGGAGTGAAAAGCTAACTATCTGAGCTCTCCACAAGAGGAATAAGTATGGTGGCTTTTCCACCCTGGGAGATCTTCAAGAAGAAGTCAGCCTAAAGGTGTCTTAGGGCAGAGATCCCCTTCATGACTGGGCTGTACTGGGTAGCTGTTGATGTGCCTTCCAACCCATGCATTCTTTGGCTCTATGAAATACCTGAAGATAGCAATCATGTTCCCCTGAAAACTTTCTCTTCTATAGCCTAAGTAGCCCCAGTTCCTCTGTCTTGTCTTAGGATGAGAGTTTTAGAGCTGAAAGCAATCCTAGAGGTCATCCAATCTGGCCCCCTTCAATCAGGAAATTGAACCAGAAAAGCTGATACCTTGCCCAGGGTCACATGGCCAGTAAGTCCTAGCCACTATGCCTGGAGGTCATCCAGCTTGCCAATGTTTGTCCTAAAATGCAGCATGTGTAACTGGCCACAATACTCCCCAAGTAGTCTGATGGGGGCAGAGTAAAACAGGACTACTGCCTCCCTCACTCTGGGTACTCTTAGACCAATGCAGTCTATGATCACGTTAACTGTACCAGTTGTTAGCAGTTCCTCCCAGTTTCGGATCACTGAGGCGAAGATCCCCTGGGTGAAGACCACAAAGCCCTAGGGCACTACCACTAGAGTTCTCTCTCTGGCTTGGCATTGACACAATTCATTAATGAGCATTTTTTGGGTATGGTCACATAACCAGTTCCAAATCTACCCAATTATATACTCAGCAAGGCATGTGAATCTAGATGGAAAGAGAGAAAAAGCTAGAAAGTAGGCACTACCCAAGGTGAGGAGACTAAAATATAATGGTTGCCACTTAGCAGAAAGAACTGGTATGATTAGATTAGGGAATAGGCAAATTTTCAGAGTAGCAATGTCATTTTCATGTAGACAGTGAATCAAAAATCAAAAGCTGCAATAACACTTCCTAAGGTAACTATTTGGACAACCCAAATATAAGGAGAAGCTTATTATAATAGCATATTGGGATCTGCCAGCCTTCTGCCTATTTTTATTCTCACTGATGAGTATGGAATCCTACCTGCTTGAAGGTCATACTGCTTTCCCAAGATCCAAACAGGCTCATCTGTTTCAGGTAATTCTTCCAGAGAGTCAGATAAAATAGTTATATGTCTTTCACACCTGGAAAAAACTGAACAGAAAGAAAAGCAATTACAAAACAATTTGACCCTGGAAGAATTTTGCTTTCTGACTTCATTCTGTGGTTCTTTTTCATCCAGCCAGTATCTCCAGGAAAACATGGATCAGGTTGAGTCTTCAGACTAATTCATTTTTCCTCTCCCTAAGTCTTTTATAGCTAAGCATTATTACATCATTCTTATGTAACCATTGCTAGTGGGTGTACTTCAAAGGACAATTTTAAGAATTCTCCCACAAGTACTTAGACACATGTGCCTGATCCTGCTGCTTGAGTACTGGTTCCAATATAAGAACCGTTTCTTAATATGGTAAATTGTATCTAGGTAAAAGTAAGAAATACCATTAGATGTCATTAAGAAAAACTAGAACTATTTTCTCTTTTTTTTCTTTCTCATAGTTTTCCCTTTCTGTTCTGAGTCTTCTTTCACAACGTGACTAATGTGGAAATGTGTTTAATATGATTGTACATGTAACCTATATAACCTATACATACCATCTTGGGGAAGGGGGAGGGAGGGAGAAAAAAATTTGGAACTCAAAATCTTGTAAAAGTGAATGTTGTCAATTATCTTTACATGTAATTGGAAAAATACTATTAAGTGAGGAAAAAATGTAAAAATAAAAATAGATAAATAAAAAAATCTTGGCACTTGAAAAAAGAAAAATTAGAGAACTTTCTGATTAAGATCAGAGGTAAAGCAAGCATGTCCACTCTCTCCAAATCGATTCAACAAGTATTTACAGAGGAATCAACCAATGAATAAAACATTAAGTACCAACTATGTGCGCAAACTGAGGCAAAAGACAGTCACTACCCTCACGGAACTCACAATCTAAAGGTGGGGGGGTGAGGGGGTTACATAGAAACAAACTATATACAGGATAAACAGGAAATAATTAACAGAGAGAAGGAACTTAAAGGACCTCAGGGAAGCCAGTAGGCAGAAAACAGGAGGGAGACCTTACTACGCATGACAGATAGCCAGAGAAAATGCCTAGAGGAAAGAGATGGAGTGTCTTGTTTGTACAATAGGAAGGGGGCCACTGTCATTGATTAAAGAATACATGGTGGAGAGTAAGGTGTGAGAAGACTGGAGAGGTAGGAGGGGGCTAGATGATGAAAGACTTTTAATGCCAAACAGAACATGTCTTTGCTCCTGGAGGCAATAGGGAGCCACTGGAGTTATCGAGGAGAGGGAATCACATGATCAGCCCTGAATTTTAGGAAAATTATTTTGATGGTTGAATCGAGAATGGATTGGAGTGGAGAGATACTTGAGACAGGCAGACCCACCATCAGGCTACTGTGATAATCCAGATGTGACAGGATGAGGACCTGCCCCACAGGGATGGTAGTGTCAGAGGAGAAAAAGGAAAATATTCAAGAAATGTTACAAAGGGGAAATTGATAGACGCTGGCAACAGATTTGATGGGGGGCAAGGAGGGAGGAAGGGCGGCACATAGAATGAGAGATGGTGAGGAAGCCAAGATGACTACTAGGTTGTGAGCCTGAGGACTGGGAGGATGATGTCAGTCTCTAGAGTAACAGGGAAGGGAGCAGTGGGTTTAGGGGATATGATGATGAGTTCGGGTTGGGACACAGTGAGTTTAAGATATTTATCGGACTTTCAGTTTGAGATGTCTAAAAGGGAGTTGGAGATGTGAGGCAAGCAGAAAAAGTAGATTTGAGATTCATTGGCATAGAGATGCTCGTTAAACCCACAGGAGCTGATGAGATTTCACCAACTGAAATAGCATAGAAGGAGAAGAGAAGAGGGCCCAGGACGGAATCCAGAGGGAAACCTAGGACATGATCTGGAGGAGGATCCAGCAAAGCAGACAGAGAAGGAACAGCCAGATAGGTAGGAGAAGGACCAGGAGAGAAGGGCGTTACAAAAACCTAGGGAGAAGGGAATATCAAGGAGGAGAGTGTCCCAGGCTGCAGAGAGGTCAAGAAGAGTGAGGACTGAGAAAAGGCCACTAGATTTGGCCACTAAGAGATCACTGGTAATTTGGGGGAAAGCAATCTTGGTAGAATGATGAGTTAGTTTGGAAGCTGGATTATAAGAAGTCAAGAAGAGAGTGAGAGGAGAAAAAGTGAAGGCACATGTTGTAAATGGCCTTTTTGAGGAGTTTAGCTACAATAGCAGAAGATATGTAAGATACTAGTTAGTGGGAATGGAAGGATCAAGAGAGTTTTTTCAGAATGAGGGAGTCAAGAACATATATGTAAACAACAAAGAGGGAATCAACAGACAGGGAGAGACTGAAAATAAGTGAAAGTGGGAATAACAGAAGGGGAAATCTTTTGGAGGAGACAAGATAGAATGGGATTACTTAAACAAGTAGAGGTGTTAGCCTTGGTAAAGAGTAAGGAAAACTCATCATGTAAGACAGGGATGAAGGAGGAGATAATCTAAGACATATGAGAGAAAGGAGATGAGGAAGAGTGGAGAAGGGGAAGTTCATGATGTATGGCCTCAATTTTTTCTCTAAAATGAAGCAAAGTTTTCAGGTCAGAGGGTAGAGGGAAGGGGAGCTACTATGGCCTCAAGTTTTTCTCTAAAATGAAGCAAAGTTTTCAGGTCAGAGGGTAGAGGGAAGGGGAGCTACTATGGCCTCAATTTTTTCTCTAAAATGAAGCAAAGTTTTCAGGTCAGAGGGTAGAGGGAAGGGGAGCTACTATGAGAAGGTTTAGAAAAGCTGCTATGAAGAATGAAAGAGTGAGTTGATAAGGGAGGAGAGGAAAGTTCGCCAAGCAATAATGACATCCCAGTTGAGGTTGTATGGCACAAATTTATAGTGGACCCACTAACAACAGCTGCATGATTTTCTCTACCAATGTCCAGCAGTACATATGTAGGAGTTAAGGGAATGATAGGAGTGAGCCAAGGCAGAGGTTTAGCAGAGCACAATAGTTGAATTAGTAAAGAGTAGGGATTCAAGAGAAGAGGACAAGGTAGGGTTGAACCAGTTCACTAAAGGTCAAGACAGGAAAAAGAGGAAGAGAATGTACCATGAAGTACAATGAAGATGCCTTGGTTCTTGAGGGGTCACGGGGTTTGGAGGTCACAGTATGGACAAAGAGTAGGGTTTTATAAGGGAAAGCAGAGGGAGAAGGAAAATGGTAATAGATTATGTCTGGATAAAAGGATTTTGGAATTCTTGAACATAGAAGTGGTACATTTGTGGGTGATGGCAGAATCAGGAGTATGACTATCTTTGTGTGTGGCTGAAGTGAGTTGGTTGAGGAACTGAATGGTTAGGATGTGTAAGAGAGAGTGTGTATGTTGAAGTCCCCTAGTATGAGGGCAGAAGTTGAAGAGGAGATAAAGATAGTGAGTCAAGTACCAAATGCATTAGGGAAAGAAAGAGAGTAATGTGGAATTCTGTAAGCAACAGCTACCAGAATTTTAATCAAGTGGTCAATATGAATTACACAAACGTCAAAGAAAGAGAAATTACTGAGTTGTAGAAGGGAAGAACTTGGAAGTGGCAATGGGAAGTAGGAAGTTCTGGCTTCCCTGCTTTGATCAGTGAGCCAAAAATGAGAGAATGTACAGGCAGTACTGGAAAGAGTAGCCAGGGAGGCTGCATCAGAGAAGAGTCAGGTTTCAGGAAGAGCTAGGAAGGAGTTGGAGAGGAAAAGATATAGAAAGAAGGGAAGTTTGTTCACTATGGAACAGGCATTCCCAAGGGCACAGTGGAACTTTGGGGTAGGAAGGTTGAGGAGGACTGAAATAAGGAATAGGATGAGGAAGATAGTAAAGAGGGGAGGTGGGTTTGGATCATGACTTATAGGTGTTCAGAATCACTAGGCTAGGAATGGCATGACCAGGTGTGAGAATGTTCATCACTGAGAGAAGGATGCCACTCCTCTTCTCAAAGGAGGTTGAGAAAATATTCTAGAGGCTAGAGAAAATGCAATGTAAGATGGAAGGTATACAGTCAGATGGTCTGATGAAAGGTCCCACCTCACTATTTTCCTTTCCTCCAAGGATGCAGATTAGACAGGAAAGGATACAGCAGCGCGTGGAAGTCAAGGACCCAACATACAGAAAATTCTGTAGGGTACACAGATGAGTAAGATCCAAGCCCTGCCATCAAAAAAAAATTAGTCTAGTTGGGGAGAAAAAACATTTATATAAAAAACTAAAGCACAAAAATAGAATCTTCAAAGTGAAGAAAAGACAAATAAGATATGCAAAGGAAGAAGATAACTTCTGGCTGGGGAATAAAAAGAAAGATTTGGAAATTGAGTTGAGTCCTTGGTTCAAGGGGATAATTTCATAAGGCTAAGTTTTATCAATCTTGCTTATTTTTCAACATTTAGGAGTCCTCAAAATGGATGATTATATATGAAGTGTTACTACCATGGCACT
>JAQQSW010008683.1:0-13409 GCA_028646575.1 Pseudocheirus occidentalis
TTCCTTCCTTCCTTCCTTCCTTCTTTCCCTAATGATGGTGGTACAGATATAAACAGAATGCTTATTAAATTTGCTGATAACATAAAGCTGGAAGGGACAGTTAACATGATGGTGAATGATTCAGGATTAAAAAAATAACTTTACAATTTAAAAGATGGAAATAGAAAAAGATGAAATTTAAAAAGGATAAGGGCAAAATATTACACTTAAATAAAAAAATAAACTTTGGAAATCCAAGATGGCAGAAGTAGGGCTACATAGGAGCTTTTGTTTTTTCTGAAAAGGATTTGTGAGTTTTTGTCATCAGCAAGCTGACTATAAGTGAACAAAATTGATATGGCAGTCAAAAAACTAATGAAATTTTGGTCTTTATTAAGAAAGGCATTTGTGGCTTAGGAGGTAAGAAGTCAATCATAATTGTCCCCAATCAGATCACTAGTCAAATATTGAATTAAATTTTAGGTGTCACATTTTTGGAAAGACATTGAAAACCTAGAGGATGTCCGGGGGGAAGGCAGCCAGGATGTTGGTCAGCTTCTAATTTATGTGAAAGGAGAATCAGAAGAAGGAACTGGGGAAACAACCCAGTGAAGAGAAAGTGTTGACGTGTAATTAGTCATTTTAGTTGCACCCAGAAGGTAGAACTAGGAACAGTGAGCAGAAGCTGTGTTGAGGCAAAGTTAGGCTTGACATAACTACCTAACAATTGAAAGGCTGCATGACATAGTGGATAGGTCACTAGCCTTGACATCATGAGGACCAAGGTTCACTGTCTGTCTCAGATAAACAATAGTCTCTGTCTCTACTTTTCTCAAATGCAAAACGGGCAGGGATAGGAGGGGACATGATAATTTCAAAGGTTCCCTCTAACTCTAAATTTCTAAATTTCTAACTTCTAAATTTAAGGCCCTATGAATTATAGCTGTCCAAAAGCTTAATAGACTGCCTTGGAATGTTGTGGTTTTGCTGGATGACCATTTGTTAGATATTTAGTAGAGGGCATTCATTTTCAGTTGTATGTTAAAGTAGATAGTCTCTGAGGTCCCTTCCAACTCTGAAATTCCATGATTCTTTAAAGCATTACATTCAGGCAGGAATTATTCAAGCCTGAATTGCACAGATTTAAAAGAAGTTAAAATAAAAAAAACCCCACTTTCATATGTGGAAATCACTGTCACCATTCATATTTAAAAATGTTATCATAAAACTTATATTAGCCAGACAAAAAGGTGAAGCAAACTGAAAGATTGTGGGAATGTTACTTGGGAGTAAGGGATTTTTTTTATATTGGTAATTTGATATCTTACAATGAAAAATAACTTTCTTCCCTTTTCAGAAATTCATTTTGTATGTCTCAAAGCATATAAAAATTCATTTAGTTTAGCAGAGAAAATGCCTGCCTTGTGACAAATGCAGGCAAGCAGATAAATGGAAAAATGCTGAGGATGGAATTGACTTAAGCATGTAATCATTATTCTCTCCAAGTTTCAAATTTATGAAACCCATAAATGGACAGCCCAACCTCTGGTGGGATCAGCAACAGTGCTTGTTTATATTGGTATTTTGCTTTTCAGGTAAGTCTTATCTCCCCAGAGAGATGGGAAGCTCCCCAAGTGAAAAGACAGTGGGAAAATAATTCTATTTCCCATAATGCCTAGCCCAGAGTAAGTGCTCAATAAATATGAGCAGAATGGGAAAATGCAACAGCAACAATGTTTGAGCTCTGGAACTCTGCCCTTTGGCTGCACTGTCCTGACTAGTGAGTGGGTGCAAACTCACTTAATCCTCCCAATTATTGAATTGGCTCGGTCTGTGCTTCACATCCTATCTGGCCCTTACCAAGACACCTGAGTCTAACTAGCCATCTGCCCTGCTTCAGCATGTGTACACCCCTCTCCAGCTCCACTTCCTCATCCCTTTCTGCTTTCTATTTTTTGCTTTGGAGAGAGTAATCCAATCCAAAGTACTTTTGCTACTGGAAAGAGTATGGTGGTCGATTGCTCTATGACTCCATTCACCATTCCCGTGATACCCCAGCCCCAAACTTCCTTCTCTTGTCATCAGTTCTCTGTGTGCTCTCTCTCCTCCTTTTAGAAGGTAAGCTCCTTGGGGGCTGGGGCTGCCTAACTTTTGTATTTATATCCCCAGTAACCTAGTATAGCGCCCAACACATAATAGATAGTTGATCAAATATTTTTCGTTGATTCATTCATTGATTTGTGGATTGATTGATTCTTTGTGTATATATATCTATATATCTATATAAAGAGAGATATATCTTAAGAATGTAAATTCAAGGAAGGGCCTGTTTCATTTTCTTTTCGAGTTCCTAGCATATTGTTTTGTTCAGTTGTGTCCAACTCTTCATGACCCCATTTGGGGTTTTCTTGGCAAAGATACTAGAGTGCTTTGCCATTTCTTCCAGTTCACTTTATAGATGAGGAAGCTAAGGCAGAGTTAAATGCCTTGCCCAGGGACACACAGTTAGTAAGTGTCTGAAGCTGGATTTGATCTCAGGTCTTCCTGACTCCAGGCCCGCCATAGTGCCACCCAGCTGTCCTGGACATTCCTAGCATAGTTTTTGGCATCTAGTAGATGATTTCACTCAGTTATTCATTATAGAAGTTTTACTTCTAGTCACAATGCCTATTCAATAAAAACTAGATGTTTTCCCAAAAATTGGTTACTCCTTAGAAGTGAGTTAGATGCTTTAAAAATGCCCCACCATCACTGATGTGATTAGATTATAAATTCCTTGAGGGAAGGAATGTCTTTTGTCTCCCTTTTTTTGTGTTCCCAGCTCCTGCTAAAAAGCATGACCTTAATAAATCGATTGATCAATACACCACCCTCCAAACCGAGACTCCAGAGGCCATTCCCAGCAGAGTTAAAGCATTCAGTTCTGAATTCTCCAGGACTATGCTTTTTCACCTTAAGCATTTTCCTCCCTGCTGCTTTCTTTGTAGGCAGTACACAGTATTCCCTTGGCAATACATCTATTGTGCTGAAAACTGGAATTAAATCAACACTCCCATTGCTATGCAAAGGATGTGTCAATTGACTGCCCTATGAGTTCCACTCTATCTAACTTCCATTAGAAGTTCCAATAACTTCTTCTAAGTTACAATTCTCTAACTTTGCATTTCCAAATCCCCTTCTCTGGCCACTAATTCCCCAGATATTAGTCTCCCCCTGGATTCCCACTGGAATGAAAGCCCCATGAGGGGAGAGAGTGTCTTAGCTACCTGATGACTCTCCACTATAGGGGGCTGGCTATATTAGTGCTGAACTTAAATTGGACACCTTATTATTTTTAGCCCACCATAGCTCAGAACTCCTGGGTTCAAAGATCAACTCTGTTTCCTTGATAGAAGGAAATATACGACCATGCCCAGTCATACGTTCATTTTCAAAACTGCCATTGAGGTACTCTTGGAACCTGGGGTCTTCTGGCCAAGGAGGAATGTTTAAGAAACTATATCCCCAAAGCTGTGAATGTGTACATAATCTATGATGCAGTTTACAACTATTAGGCCAATATTCCAAAGAGATAAAAAAAGAGGAAATTGGCTTACAACATGTTTTCAGCAGTTCTTTTTATAGTTGCACAGAACTGGAAACAAAGGGGATGTTCATCCTTCAGGGGTTGGTTGGACAATTTTTGATATATCAGTGAAATGGAATACTATTGTGCTGTACAAAATGAAGAGATGGTTTCAGAAAAAGCTGAGAACACTTGTATGAACTGATGTAGAGAAAAGGTCGTAAGACCAAGAGAACTATTTATATTCTAATACCAACATTGTACAGACAACCACTTCAGAAAGACAAGGACTCTGATCAATGCAATAGCCAATTCTGGTTCTGGAAGACCAATGATGAAGTATGTTACCTGCCTTCTGATAGAGAGGAAAAGCACTAATATGTAGAATGAGACCTACATTTTGGGCATGGTCAATATAATATGAACTTGTTTAGCTTGTCTTTTCTTGTCACAAGGGTTTTATTTTATTTTATTTTTTGTAGTTCTGGGGAAGGTTAGATTGATTGTTGATTGACTGGGTGATACTATTGATCCTGTGTTCACACATAATATCTAACTGTGGAACTAGGCTTTCAAAGAGAGTCCTAGCCTTGGCTTCATCATATCTCTCTGCCCTTTCCTTGCTCTCTCCTGGACTGTTAGTAGGATTTTTTTGCCTAGTCCCTCTGTACCCCACAAGGTATAATTTAATAACTAATTATCACTTCATAACTATCATATTATTTCCTACTTTCATATGCCAATTCAATGCAATCCTACCTTACCAGAAGGAGGTACTGCCTAGTAAGTGGGATTTTTTTTTCATGAGTGCAGGAGGGAAAAATTCTCCTTTCATGAATTACCAGTATTCTTTGGAAGTAGGAAGGAATAGACCCCATAGCATTTCAGCAGCAGTACTAGAGCCAAGTGAGAACCACTCTGCCCCATGAGAGATGAATGTATCCAAACCCCACTGGTTTGTTATCACTTGCCAAAAGGCAACAAAAAACATACATTGATGTGACTTTTGGTTATCTCATATTATAGTGCTGCTGATAAGGATTTGTCAAGCATCTCCACGAATACAACTACAGTTAATGTGCCTCCATCTGTTGCAGATGATGAAGAGGGAGAAAATTCCACTTGGAATAAGATTCTCTAAGTTAAATCAATATCTCCTTTCATGTATGGTGACTTCAGTGAAAAAAACAATATTGTGGCAAATGGTAAAACAGTTAAATGTGGTGATGGTATGTGCCTGTTATCCTTGCTCCTGGGAAAGGCTGTGGCTGGTGGATCCCTGTAGCTCAGGAATTTTGAGCTGCAGTTAGTATGAAACTGTTCAGGTTTTCACACTGACACCAATATAATGAGCCCCCAGGAGCAAATGGCCACTATGATGCCTAAGGAAGAATGAAATCATACAGGTTGCAAACATAAAGCAAGTTTAAGCTTTTTACGATGTAGAGAAAGAAGGAGAGGGACAGGGAGAAGAGGGAGGGAGGGAGGAAGAAAGAGAGAGAGAAGAGATAGAAAGGGGGGGGTAAAATATACATTTATTGGTAAAGGATGAGAAAGTCCAGCCTTTTGACTGTACAGAAACCTTATGCCTATGCATCATGAATATAGTCTTTAAGAAAAGGACCAGAAGGTGCTAGACTTGGTGAGCAATGAATAATATGACAAAAAAGAAAAATATTACAATTTAATAGATAGAAAACAACTTGTTACTGAGGTGGAAATCATTCCTGAATCACCTGTTTGGATAATGTTAGGCCACCCACTTGCAAAAACCAAAATAAATACAAAGCTAGAAGAATATAAAAAGGGGAAAATGATGGCATACAATGAAAACAACTCCAATCTAAACCAGAATAGACTGTGAGCTCTTTGGGAGCAGGGGATGTGTTTTGCCTTTCTTTGTATCCCTAGCACCTAGCACAATGCCTGGTAAATAGAAAGCACTTAATAACTGCTAGCTGATGGATTGACTGTCCTATTTAAATAAGTAACTGGGACCAAAGAATGTGAAAGGGATGGGGAAAAAAGGATACTGATATCAATGCTAATGATTTCATATAGAAACTTAACTGCTGTAAATCAATTTGCCAGAAGGAAAAAAACCAAATGAGCCTAAAAACTATGACAGAAAACACTTGCTCTATTTATAAAGTGAAAATGTAGAGAAACTAGCATAGTATCCATTTAAGATACAAATGCTTTAGTAGACTCTTCTGGAAAAGTATAGTGGACAATTATAAACAATGTCACTTCATAAAACAGTGAAAGACATTACAAGGAAAAACAGGTTAAATAAAATCTGGTGGGAGCCCCGACTAAGAAAAGTCACCCTGAAAGCTAGAAGGAGAATAACAAACAGATGAAAGATAGGAAAGATCTGCAAAGGCCTCCACAACAATCTTTTAAATCTTTTTAAAATTGTTTAATTTTTTAAAATCTTTTTTAATCTTTAAAGACAATGGAATCAATATATTTGGACTCTAATGCCACAGACGGGGATGTGCTGGATAAGGAAGTAGAAATGGCATTGAAGAAAACAAAGAAGGGGAAAGTAGCTGGATTAGGTCAAGTATACACAGAGTAATTGGTCTATGCTGGGCCTGACACAATTTTAAGTACACTTCCTTTGAGGAAGGAAAAATATGAAAGGTGAGGAAAAAAATCTTGGATATTGTTACTTCCCCCAAAATATGACCAAGAGAACATTAGAAACTACCAATTCTCTCTGAATATTTTCTCTTCCATATAACATTTTAATGAGCAATCTAAATGCACATGGAAGATATCCTCAGTGAGAGCATTACGAGGGAACAGGAAATCTATTTCAAATAATATTTTACATTCGACTTCATCTCTATCATTTCACAATTGACTGGAAGATGTAGAGACTATAAGATTCCATTGTGTTTCTTGTAAGTTAGCTAGAAAAATAATTTCATGTAGTGGAGTAAAACACCAGTTTCCCAAGGCATTCTTCCAATAATTTGTCTCCCATGCATATGTCACAATTATATAAGACTCCCTGAAAGATATAACAGCATAGATATCCTTGTTTGATGACCCACTGAACATAAGCATAGAATGAGGCATAAATTAGACATGTGTTTATCACAGGTGTTCATCACGGTCATAGAAGAGATTTAGTTCAGAATCAAAGTCAAGAAGGCATTCCCTAGAGATGGCCAAGTCCACCACGTGAACAATGTATTGACTATATCAAGTTCTGGGACGTTGCAAAACCTGCTAAATGGGACTCAAAAGTACTAAAAAGAATATGGTTCATCTATTCATAGTCTATCTACTTTTTACAGTTTATCTATAATAGCATATATAGTATAGTTTATCCAAACTATGGTATGCAGCTAGAGATGACAACTTAGAGATTTTACCCATCAATCTATACGTACATGTTTCTATATATAGATATATGTACACATATGCATATGTGTATATATGTGCATGTGTATATATGTGTATATATACACATATGTAGACATAGTATATACATCCACAAATATGTGAAATTGAAAATAGTGAATTGGGCCCAGAATTTAATGGCAAGGGAATAGTGGGTTGAATTGTTTTTTTGGAAATTGCAAAGTTCCTTTATTGATCCCAATTTTTTTCCCTCCAAACTGGAGACTATAAAAATGCCAGCCATCTACTTATGTATCTGTATAACTATGTGTCATAGAATGCAATAATCTATGAAGAATAGAAACTATTATCACTCAGAGGGCAGTGGAGAAGTGCATGATGGACATGAGTAGGCTGCAAGACATGACAAACAAGGAATTACATGGGAGAATTAAAGATGTCATCAAATAAATATATGACTGAAAAGGCAGATTGGCTTGTCACTTAACTAACTTATGGGTAGCTTGTGTGATCTTTTAGTATGCTAATACTGTCAAGAGAACTTGAGGAAAACACACAGAATTTTAGTCAACTTCTTGTGATTGATGGAAGACACAAAGTTATAAAGGATGGGCAGGAATAGATAGGTTGTAATGTGCATCACAGGAGGGAATTATAGATAACTATCATGAAAGCACCATTTCATTGGGGTATATATACATACATACATACATACACATATGTATAATATACATACATTTAAAACCCTTCACAACTTGACTCAATCTTATCTTTCTAGCCTCATCATATATTATTCTCCTCATATTGTGTGGTCTAGCTAGAATGGCCTCTATTCCTCACATAAATCTCTCCATCTCTCCCTTCTGTCTTTCCACTACAAAATCAGTTTATACACATACTATGTATGTGTATGTGTGTGTGTTTCCTTGTTAACTTGTTGATGATCTAAAACTTGTTTTTTTGGCATAATAATCACAGAGTCCCACTCTGTTAAGTACTTTGTAATGGAGTGGAGGTGACCCTATGTTCTTGAAGATTGTCTGTCCTGAAGGTTCTGCTAGACTGGACAGGCTTCAAATTCAATTCCAACAACAAACAGCCCTTACTCTTAAAAGACCAGCCCTGCTAAACAGAGAGACTCATCACCAGGAGGCTGGCCACTTGGTGATGACTTCACTGGCTGTTGCAACATTTGAAACTATTTCTTTTTATATAATGCTATCTTTATTTCATTTTTTGAACTTTAAATATTTTTTTAATTTAATAAGTCTCTCCAATTACATGTAAAAACAATTTTCAACATTCATTTAAAAAACTGAATTCCAAATTCTCTCCCTCCTTCCACATGCACCTTATTGAGAAGGCAAGCAATTTGATATAGGTTATACATGTGTAATCATGCAGAACACATTTCCATATTAGTCATGCTCTAAAAGAAAACATAGACCATAATGAAAACCCAAGAAAAATAAAGTATAAAAGGATGCTTCAATCTTCAATCAGACTCTATCAGTTCTCTGAAATGGATAGCATCTTTCACGATAAGTCTCTCAGAGTTGTCTTGCATTGAGTCTCTCATTACATTGCTGAGAACAGCTAAGTCATTTAAACTTGAACATCTTGCAATATTGCTGTTATTGTGTACAAATGTTCTCCTGATTCTACTAATTTCATTTTGCATCAGTTCGTTTTAGCCTCGTCAGGTTTTTCTGAGAGTATCTGCTCATCATTTCTTGTACCACAATAACATTCCATCACAATCACATACCACAAATTGTTCAGTTATTCCCCATTTGATGGACATCTCCTTAATTTCTAATTCTTTACTACCAGAAAAGAGCTGCTATAGGTACTTGAGCATAATAGTTAGAAGTTGTTCTACTTAATGGTTGAACCAGTTCACAACTCCACCAACAGTGCATTTATGTCTCAATTTTTCCACACCTCCTCCAACATTTATCATTCTCCTTTTCTGTCCTATTAGCCAATCTAACAGGTGTGGGGTAGTAACTCAGTATTATTTTAATTTGCATTCTCCAACCAATAGTGAGCATTTTAGAACACTTTTTCATATGGTTATAGATAGCTTTGATTACTTTGTCTGAAAACTAAATGTTCATATTTTTTGATCATTTATCAAGAGAATGTCTTTTATTTTTTATAAATTTGACTAATTTCTCTGTATATTTGAGAGATAGGACCTCTATCAGAGAAACTTGCTTCAATTTTTTTTACAGTTATGATTGCTAATTGTATTTCCTTCTATCCTATTTCCCCCCTGTTTATTCTATTCTCTCTCTCCTTTCACTCTGTCCCTCCTCAAAAGTCTTTTGCTTCTGACTATAACCTCCCCCAATCCACTCTTCCTTCTATGCACACCTGCTTCCATTCTCTTATCCCCTTCACCTCCTATTTTCCTGTAGGGTAAGATAGATTTGTATGTCCAATTAAGCATGTATGTTATTTCCTTTTTGAGCCAATTCTGGTGAAAGTAAGGTTCAAGCATTCCCCACCACCTTCCCCTTCTTCCCTTCCACTGTAATAGCTCTTTCTTGTCTTTTTATGTGAGATAATTTACCCCATTATTCCTTTCCCTCCCCAAAGTGCATTCCTCTTTCTCTCCCCTTAATTTTATTTGTTAAAAACAACACCCCATTATAGTCAACTCACACTGGTACCCTCTATATATATTCCTTCTGACTGCCCTAATAATGAGAAAATTCCTTTGAGTTACAAGTATCATCTTCCCATGTAGGAATGTAAACAATTTAACTTAAGTCCCTTATGATTTCCATTTTCTGTTTCCCTTTTCATGCTTCTCTTGAGTCTTGTATTTGGAAGTCAAGTTTTCTACTAAGCTTTCTTTTTATCAGGAATGCCTGAAAATCCCCTGTTTCATTTAGTGTCCATTTTCCCCCTGATGGATTATATTGTAGTGTAGGTGATTCTTGGTTGTGTCCTAGCTCTGTTACCCTCTGAGATATCATCTTCTAATCTAAGCCTTCCAGTCCTTTTATGTAGAAGCTACTAAGTCTTGTGTTATGCTGACTCTGACTTCATAATACTCGTATTATTTCTTTCTGGCCTCTTGCAATATTTTCTTCTTACTGGGAGCCTTGGATTTGACTACAATATTCCTGGGAGTTTTCATTTTGGGAATTTCTTTCAGGAGTTGATTGTTGCATTCCTTCAATTTCTATTTTACCCTCTGGTTCTAGAATATTAGAACAGTTTTCCTTGATAATTTCTTTTTTTAAAAATGGACATGTTTATTTACTTTTAGTTTAGAAGATTCAGTTCCAGAATCACTTGAGTTTCAGATTTTCTCCCCTCCCTTCTCCCCCCCACCCCCGCCGCCATCATAGCATACAATCATGCATAGGATATACAAACACTTTCACATTGTACAATAGTCTGGTTGTATAGAAGTGTTGTAACCAGTGGAGTGAACAATGGGAAAAAAAGGAACAAAACCAAACATGGAAAAGAACGATAGCATGTGTTGCTTCAGTCTCCATTTAAACTCTGGTCTTTCTAGATCTTTCTCTGAGTGTAGGTATCTCCTTCCATTCTGAGACTTGTAGAGTTGTCTTTTAAGTGAACATTGTTGAGAAGAGTCTAGTTTATCAAGGTTGGTTGTCATACATATGATGTGTCTATGACTGTGTACAAATTTTTCCTGGTTCTGCTCTTCTCACTTAGAATCAATTTGTATAAGCCTCTGCAGGTAATTATGAAGTCCATTTCCTTCCCATTTCTTACAGCATAATAGTATTCCATTATGTTCATATACCACAATTTGTTCAGCCATTCCCCAATTGATGGACATCCCCTAAATTTCCAGTGTTTTGCCACCAGAAAGAGAGCTGCAATAAATATTTTTGTACATATGAATCCTTTTCCCACTTCTATGATCTCTTTGGGATACAACTCCAAAAGTGGTATTACTGGGTCAAAGGCTATGCAATTATTTATAGCCCTTTGGGCATAGTTCCAGATTGCTCTCCAGAATGGTTGTATCAGTTCACAGCTCCACCAACAATGCATTAGCGCTCCAATTTTTCCACGTCCTCTCCAGCACTTGTCATTTCCTGTTTTGTCTTGACAATTTCCTGAAAGATGATTTCTAGACTCTTTTTATGATCATGGCTTTCAAGAAGTTAAATGATTTTAAAATTGTCTTTCCTGGATCTGTTTTTCAGGTCAGTTGTTTTTCTAATAAGATATTTCACATCGTCTTCTATTTTTTTTCATTCTTTTGGCTATGTTTTATTGTTTCCTGATATTTCATGCAGTCATTAGCTTCTACTTACTCAACTGTAATTTTTAAAGAAGTATTTCTTTCAGTGAGGTTTTGTATCTCCTTTTCCATTTGGCCAATTCTATTTTTAATGAGTTCTTTTCTTCAGTGAATTTTTGTACCTCTTACCATGTGGTTGATTTTGTTTTTTAAAGCTGCATTTTTTCAGTATTCTTTGTGCCTCCTTGGCCAAGTTGTTGATACTTTTTACATGATTTTCTTGCATCAGTCCCATTTCTCTTCCCATTTTTTCCTCTACCCCTCTTACTTGATTTTTAAAATCATCCCCCACTTTTTTTTTGCTTTTTGGAGGGAGTAAAGCTGGGCAATTGGAGTTAAATGATTTGCCCAAGGTCACAGGGCTAGTTTTGTGTTAAGTGTCTGAGGTCAGATTTGAACTCAGGTCCTTCTGACTTCAGAGCCAGTGCTCTATTCACTGCTCCACCTAGCCGCCCCTTAAAAACAAGTTTTTTTCTCTTGTTTTTCTTTTTGTCTTTTGGAGGGGGAAGGCAGGGCAATTGGGGTTAAGTGACTTGCCCAACATCACATGACTAGTAAATGTTAAGTGTCTGAGGCCGGATTTGAACTCAAGTGCCAGTGCTCTATTCACTGTACCACCTAGACACCCCTAAAATCATTTTTTGAACTCTTCCATAGTCAATTCACATTTTTCTTGGAAGCTTTGGATGTAGGAATTTTGACTTTGCTGTCTAATTCTGAGTGTGTGTTTTCATCTTCCTTGTCACTATAATAATTTTCTATGGTCAGAAATGATTTTTATTTTTGTTCATTTTCCCCATCCTATTTCTTGACTTTAAACTCTGCTAAAGTGGGGCTCTGCTTCTAGGATGGAGGGCACACTGTCCCAAGCTTAAGGGGCTTTGTAGAGCTGTTTCAGAGATATTTCTAGGGACCTGTAAGTTTTCAGTTTTTCCAAGATGGTATGATTTAAGGAGAGGTGTTTACTACTTTCCTGGCCTATATTCTGGCCTTTGAGTGACCATAAGCTTTCTTTTCTGCCCCGAAACTGTGAGGAGATTCCCCATTCTATCAAAACTACAAGCTCTGGTATGCTTGTGCTCCTCCTTGGGCTGGGACTGGCACTCAGAACTGTGACCCAGATCTGAGTATGAGCAAAGCAACAGAGTCCTGCCTCAGTACTAGTAAAGAGACCCCTGTAATCTCCTTCTCACCAGTTGTTTGACCCTGTTACCATCTGTGGGATGAGAGATCTGGAAGCAGCTGCACAGCAGTTGCTGATTCAATGGCTCCCAAGGCCTGCTCCTAATTTGCTGGGGATGTGTCTGTGCTAGCATGGCCTATGCTGGACAGGCCTATGCTCCACTCTCACCCTGGTGTGACATACCTTTCCTGCCAAACTTTCATCTTGGACTGGAAAATGGTTTCACCCCATCCTTTTGTGGGTTCTGACACTCTAGGATTTGTTTTAGGGAGTTATTTAAAGGTCTTTGGAGGGCTTTGGGGAAGAGCTCACATGAGTCCCTGCCTCCTCTACACCATCTTGGATCTGCCCTCCTAGAACTATTATTTATATATAAACAATTGTGCTGGGGTGGGGGAGCAAGGTGGTATAGTGAATAGAGAGCATTGGCCGTGGAGTCAGGAGGACCTGAGTTCAAATCTGACCTTAGAAACTTAACACAAGAAACTAGTTGTGGGCCCTTGGGCAGTTGGGATTAAGTGATTTATCCAAGGTCCCACAGCTAGTTTCTTACTCCATCTGAAAAGCAAAACAAACAAAAAACACCCCCCAAACCCAATTACACTAAATTGAAGTAACTGAACCAAACTAATAACAACTCTTACACATGCAGCACTTTACATATATTAAATCATTTGAGTCCTCTTTTTTATTATTACAGTTTTACATATCAGGAAAACGAGGCTCATAAGTTCTGTCTCTTCTTTTCCTTCCTTCCTTCCTTCCTTCCTTCCTTCCTCCCTCCTTCCCTTCCTTCCTTCTTTCCTTCTTTCCTCCCTTCCTTCCTTCCTTCTTCTTTCCCTTCCTCTTTCCTTCCTTCCTTCCTTCCTTCCTTCCTTCCTTCCTTCCTTCCTTCCTTCCTTCCTTCCTTCCTTCCTTCCTTCCTTCCTTCCTTCCTTCCTTCTTTCTTTCTATCACCACTTTTAACCTCTGAGAGTCAACATCTGGTAATGGAATTAGGAAAC
>JAQQSW010008685.1:0-13408 GCA_028646575.1 Pseudocheirus occidentalis
AAAATATTTATAAAAGGAAAGAAATGTATTAAGAGATTCATTTATGTACTTAAAAGTAATATGTCATGATTAAATCAATCAGTCATAACTGAGTATGAATAGGACCTGTACATCTCCTTGAATCACTCAGAGCCATTGTGTAAGAGACCTGGTCAAGTCCTAAGGAATTTGTATAAAAAGAAGGAAATATATAAGAATAGGGAAGAGATTCTGAAGGTCTATAAGCAGAAAGATTGGAGCAAACATAATATTCAATCATACCTCTGACTAGTGAAAGTAGGTTTGAGTTGTGACAGAGAAGGGAGATAGATATCAAGGAGTATCATCAACTCTACTGGCATCTCATAGCAGAAGTCCCAGAATGAGCCCCCTGATTCCCAGTGCCTATCTGTCCATGGACTCCATAAAATAATGTTTCATTATCCAATTGCTTCTAGTAAATTGAATTTTGAGAATACCTAGAGACAGATATAATATTAGGCAAAGAGACAAACGTCTGCCTACATGTTAGGAAATTCCTAACTGGGACCTTAGAGCAATATTAACTGCACCACAACCTTTTATCTAAAATAAACCCCCTAAAGCTTAAGACATGGAATCCATATGAACCTTAAGGGCTATCACCCTCTAGTCCTAGATGAACTGATTAATACTGTTGTACCAAGAGTTAGAAGAAGATGTAGTTTCTAGTAACAGTTTTCCTACTCACTAGGAATGTGCCTAGGCAATTAACACAATCTCTTAGAACCTCAGTCTCAGTCTGTGAAATAAAAACAAAACTACACATTCTACCTATTAAAAAACATTAAAATAACATAATTTATACAAATATTTTGAAAACTAAAAAGCATCTTGTGAGTTATTGTCATACACAAGTATAATGTTCAAAGTGTGTACTATTCTTTGCCCTCACTATGACCTCCAGCTGGATTCAGGATTCTTCCAAGCTATTTTCCTTGCCTGGCTTCACTTTTCTTTCTTCCTAATGTTGAAGCTATAATCAAGCATTTCAACATCGCACTGCCCTGTATTCTTGATCCTCTTACCCTTTTGTGCTATTACCACTCATGCCTTGCCAAACTTCAGCTCTGGGTTACTGCCGCCATCTGCTCGATTCCTGTGCCCCCATGTCCATTCTGCTGAATAGTGTTGGAGTTATAGTCACACTACCCTGTTGACTGGATCTACTACAAATTATTGTTATCTAATATCAACTAGACCCTTATTTGAGAAAGCAATCTTTTTATTAATAAGTTTAGCCCCAAACCTTCATTTGAAGAAGTAACCATGCCAGCCATCCTCTTGCTAAAACTGGTTCAGTTCCTGAATTCTCAGACTCCTTCTGGAAGTTCCCTGGAACTTCCACCTGCTTATTCTAAGCCCTGTTGCCTCAGCTTTTCAGCTCCCTTTTACGAGGTATCTTCCCCCAATAAAATGTAAGCTTCTTGACAGAAAGGATTACCTCCTTTTGTGCTTGTATTAGGTGCTTCTAGCACTTGGCAGAGTTCCTGGCACATAGTAAGTGCTTAATAAATGCTTTTTCTATTTATCTGTCTTCTATTATCACATTCATAACAAAAGCTGTTGCAAGCCTTGTCTTCTCTGCTAAAGTCTCCTACACAGCCTTCTTCTACCTTCTTTGGAGAGTACTCCATAATTTACTGAGAAAATAGAAGCCTCTTAGCCCAAGTTTCTTCTCCCCAATTTTATATCACAAAATGCCTTGTAATTCTCTAAATCACTACTCATTTATTATATTCTCTAATGAAAAAGTGACATTTTCTCACCAAATCTAGCTTTCTTTTTTTTTTTTTTTTGCTTTTTGGAGGGCAGTTGGGGTTAAGTGTCTGAGGCCGGATTTGAACTCAGGTACTCCTGACTCCGGGGCCGGTGCTCTATTCACTGCACCACCTAGCCGCCCCAAATCTAGCTTTGTACTTGTACTTCTGATCCCATCTTCTCTGTTTCCTTGAGTATATTACCACCCAATCAACCTCCTCCATCTTAAAAAAAAATCCTTAAACCCTACTGTTCCTTCAATCCAACATCCTGAATTTCTCCTTTCTTTCACAAGCAAACTCCTAGAATTACAATCCTACTTCATATATTTTTAGTAGTATTTCCTTTCAATAAATCACTCCGGTATTTTGACAAGCTATAGACAAGCTATCTATACTTATTACCCCTTTTCCTCTACTCTCACTATCTTTCTAAATTCACTACAATCTGGCTTCCATCTCATTTTTCAGATGAAAGTTTTCTCCAAGTTGTCAAATTTCCTAATGGCCAAACTTGATGACCTTTCCTCAATCCTAGTACTTCTTCATCTTTCTGTAGCATTTGACTTTTGACTGCCCCCTCCTGTTGTCTACTCTAGCCACTAGTTTTCACATTTCTCCTATTTGTATGAACACTTCTCAGTTTTCTTGGTTGGACTATGCATATCTCACCCACTAGCTCTAGCTCTACCCTAATCCTCTGTCCTAGACTCTCTTCTCTCTTTCCACTCTTTCAGTGGCTTCATCAATTTCTGTGATTCAATTGTCTTTATGAATATAACTACTGATCTACATATATATACCTAATCTCTGTCCTAAGCTCCAATTTCACATCAACAACTGCCTCTTGAATATTTGATGTAGATAACCTAGAGGCTATAAATAAACCCAATATAGTCATCTTTTCTACCAAACCCAATCATCTTCTAAAATTCCCTGTTGCTGTCAAAAGTACCACCATCCTTCCAGTCACCCAGGTTTACAACAGTGGAATCATCCTCAACTTCTTACTCTTCATATTGTCAGTTGCTAAGTTTTATAAATTCTATAACTCCACAATTTCTCCAATATCAGTCTTCATCTCTCCACTTATACAAAGACCACTCTATACTGGGCACACCACCTAGAACCTAGATTATTAAAATAGACTCCTCATTTGTCTTCTTGCCTCAAGTCTCTCTCCTCTCCAATCCATACTCTACACAACCACCAGAGTGATATTGCTAAAGCACAAAGCTGACTATGTCCCTTCCTATTAAATTCTAATAGCTCCTGTTACTCATGGGATTAAGTACAAACTCCTGTTTACCATTTAAAACTCTGCACAATTTATTTCCAACCTATCTTCACAGAAACTTTATATATTACTTCCCTTTATGTACCCTTTGTCCTAATGAAAATTACCTTCTTGATGTTTATCACATAGGGCATTCCATCCCACATTTTGGTAATTTTGCACAGGTTTCCTCCCATGATGGAAATGTATCCCCTCCTTACTGTCTCTCAGAATCCCAAGTGTCCTTTATAGCATAACTCAAGAGACACTGCCTACGTAAAATCTTTCCTGATCTCTCCAGCTGTTATAATGCCCCTCCCCCCAAAATCACTTTTCATTTTACTTTGTATGTATTTATATATGTATATGTTTTCTCCTCTAAAAGACTGTAAACTCCTTGAAGGCAAGGACTATTTCATTTTTATCTATATATTCCCCAATGCCTAGCACCTGTTAAGTATTCAGAAGCTTGTTAATTGATGACATTCTCAGGATGCCCAATATGGACTAAATAAATCATTAATGATGGACTTCACCTATAATCAAGTCCAAGTTGAAGTAAGGGTGACAAAAGAATCACCCAACTTGCTATCAACTTGATTATACAGTTCTTCAGGGAATGATGGATAGTAGGGTTGTATGCATCCCACTTATCACTCCAAGAACTCAAGATTATTCCCCAGTGCTTCAGTCTGACTAGGTGTTCAAGAGAATGAATCTCAGGGAACTTACCCTGCTAATATATATATTGATACCAAAATAAGCCTGTGGTAAAAAAAATGCAGGAGATCATTTTATATGTGTATATATACATATATACACACACACACAAACATGCACATATACATCAGTGGCATAGCTAGCTCCTAGGTCCCAGCTTGTCCTGGTCCTAGGATGTATTGTTTCAGGAACCGATAAACTCTGCTCAGTATCATACATGGATACAAGTGGTTCACTCCCCTCTAGGTTTGCATCTTTTTGTACTTAAGGACATCCAAACTATTTAGGTATGTTTTTAAAATATACCAGTCTAATGAAAACAAAGATTCCCATAACTGTAAATATATCGATCTTATATAAACAGGACCAAAAAGTTTTTATTCCTACAGTACCTTATGGTTGGATATAATCATGGCCATGTCTATGGGAAGAGTAAATTCTTATTGTCTAGAATTACCCCAACTTTACATACTTTGACTAGATGTACAAAACATTGGGTATGCTAATAAATATTCAACCTTTCTCCAAAAAGCAATACTGGAGCACTTTTAAGTTTAATCTTCATTATTAACATTTTCTATGTCATTTTCTTAAGTCTAGGCAATGAATAAAACAAGTCATGAACTTTTGGTTTGCCTGTGTCCAAGATTTAAATGCTCATGTTGGAATTTTAACAATTGACTCTCCTGAGCCAATGGTATGTGGCTAATGTCATCCACACATTCCAACCCTAACACAGGCTATAGGGAGCAGAAAACATTGCAACCGTAGTAAATTGTTGTCACGGAGTTTTGTGAGGAAAAAGACAGGAGCTGGAAAGACTTAATACACATAAATAGATTATATTCATCAGGGGAAAGAAAGATAACTGCATCTCAGAAGTGATAATATATCTCCTATAATTACTTCTCCTATATTATTTGTCTTCCATTTCTGCTCATTTAGCATTTACCATATATGACCTTATATTATTAGTTGCCTTTCTGTGTATATGTCCACACTACCCAATAAATCATGAACTCCTGTAGAACAAGGAAAACTTTTATGCTTACTCTTTTGTATCCCAGTATCTAACACAGTGTGTCTTGCACATAATAGTCACTCACTAACCTAATCTACATGTGTTGTTGGAGCTACTATTTTTTGCACATGCACACTGCCTTCAATAATAGTTCAGACCAGAAAGGAACATACTTTTCCATTGAGAATTGCAAGCTCATTGGGATAAGATACTTTCAGCTGCTCAACTACCAAAGGCCAGAGATTTGTCAGACATTTCTGAGATTTGCCTCATTGGAAATTAATGACCTTCCATGAACTGCTATTTTATGCTACAATTTCTTGATTCTTTTTCATTACCAACTGCATCAAGAAATAAAATGGTCATTACTTATCAACAAATGTTTTAAAGTCTAATTCTCAGTATTCTTCTACTTCCCATGAATCAGTAGCATCTAATAAAATGGCAGGGACCTAATGTAATAAGAAATTGGGTGAAGCAGTAGAAAGAGTATTATACTGGAGGTCATGTTGTCTTGGTTCAAGTTCCAGTCCTGTTTCTAGGCCTTGTATGATTTTGAATAGGTCATTTCATTTCTCCATCTCCATAATTAGAAGCCTGGAATATATGACATCCAACGTCACTTCCAACCTGAAATACCAAGATGTTTGACTCTAAGTCACTTGTCCTTTCTGGGCTTCAATTTCCTCATTTTAAAAATGAAAGATATTAAACTAGATCATCTCTACTACCTTTAAAGTTTAATTTCTATGATCATAGACAGAATCACAGAATGAGAGTTAGAAAACCTTACTAACCCTCTAGCCTAAACCATACATGAAGGAAGTTCTTAGTTATTCAAGTATGGCTTGATGATTGAGTCTTGACAGAAAATTCTCAGACTCTGCTCAATTGTATATGATTTTCTTAAAATGGGGCTTGCACTGAATACATTTAAAAAGTCAAGTCAAAAAAACATTTTTTTAAGCACATACTATGTGCCAAACACTATGTTAAGTCCTGAAGGCAAAAACAAAAAACAAAAAACCCCAGTTCCTGCACTCAGGAAGTTCACATTCAAATGGGAGGAGAAAATAACTATGTACAAACATGATATATATAGATGGATAAACTATAAATGGCCTTAGAGGAAAAGAATTAGCATTAAGGAGGATTGGACAAGGTTTCTTGAAGAAGGTAGGACTTTAACTATGATTTGACAGACTACAATAAAGCCAAGAAGCAGAGATTAGGAAGGAGAAAATTCCAGGCATGTAGGACACTGAGTAAAAAACCCAGGATTGGCAGATGGAGTGTCCTGTTCAAGGAACAATCAGTAGGCCAGTGTCACTGAATCATGGAGGGAAATAAGGTTTAAGAAGACTAGAAAGATAGGAAAGGAGGATGTGATGTAGGGTTTTTGAAATGATACCAATAAATCAAATCTCCATCATTTTAACTGTCTCATTCTCAATAAACCTACAACCTCAGAAGATATGCCATACTCCTGCTAGAATTACCAACTTGTCAAAACATTTTTTGCAGATTAAGTTCATTTATACTATATATTTGATTTATACTGACTGAATATAATATATACCATACTGATTGACCTACTTTGCATAGTTTTTGAGTTGCAAACTGAAAGAAAAATTCAACACAAGCTTTATCATTATTTACTAGAAATTATTTGGGGGGGAGGGGGAATTGGAACCATGTAAATTATTTCATTCAGACCTTAACTTCAATTTTGGAATAGTATTTCAAAGTATTGCCTGTATCCTTTTCCCGAGTTCAGTAAACAAGTCCAAGTACACATTCCACATCTAACTCTTTCATGTAGTCTTAGATATCCACAGAAATATCACTCTAAGTTCACACAAAAAGAAGAGTTACAGTTGAGGTATGTATGTGGTTCAAAAAAGAATGTGAGCTTCTGTCTTCTGAGAATACACCATTGTAAAGATTCCAGAAAATGGTTCCTCACTTTGTAACCTGTTATGGCCAACTCTTAATTAACTATGAATGCATTGACCCCTTGGTGAAAAATCTATGGTTTTCTCATCATCATCACTCTGGGCTGCTGACAGAACAGGCAAATCTCTGAGTGGGGTCAAAGCTAAGCTCACAGAAGATGTGTATATAAGTGTCCTAGTGTGATTGTGAATATATGTATATAATCTATGTCTGATTACACACTATAATCAAATTTATTATTTTATTGTTGTTGTTGTTGTTGTTGTTATCTCATTCTTCTCATCTTTTTTGATGGGTTCAGACAGAAATAGTCTTGAGACAAAATGTTATTCTGCTATTTTTCCTTTATAGTCAGTGTTCTATGGACTGCTGTACTAGTCAATGAAAGAATCACTTTTATCATTCAATTTGAAGTTAAAAGTAATAGGATATAAACTCACACTCTATAAGCTGCTAGAAAGCATCCTTGGTACAATCTTAATAGCCAATAGTCTAACAAGTAACAGTCTAACTTTTAACAAGAAAGACATGTACCTCATCCTATTCCCATAGGATTTTAATCTCCTTGGCCAGGTCTCTACATAAAGTTTATCATTCCATGTAGCTTGGGGACTGAGTAATTGAAATAGCAACATCTATTAAAAAAATTTTTCTTAAGTTTTTATTGATAAATATCATGTCTGATAGACTGTAAACAATACTTTGCCTTTGACAATTGGCTCCTGTTGAACGAACAACAGTTGGTTCTACAAGATATTTTTATGTATGTATTTGTTTTAATTGGATTTTTTTAAGAGGCAAAAGAGAGGGACTAAACATGTGATTTTATTGTTACTGAGAGCTCCAGGTAAGGTCAATACCATCAATGTAACTTATAATCTTAGAGAGTTGCCTAGAACATTCTGAACAATTTTCCTGGGATCACCATGTCAGGATATGCTAAAAGCAGGTTTTGAATTTAGGTCTTCTTAGCTTTGAGGCTGGTTTTCTAACCTTTATACCTTATTATCTGTTTGGGGTGATTTGTGACACTGCTATCTGACATTATTTTAGATCATCAAGTTACCCTCAAGGGTCATCTACAACCCTAGCATTAACTGCCAGTGGCAAAATGGGAGTTGAAAGGTAGTTACTAATCTCAATTTAAATAACAGAGGGACATAAAGAAGTTAACACTGAGATGGAAATAAAGCCATTTAGAAAAAGGGATTTGGCTTAAGGAACTCTAGCTGTGCTGGCTGGGTGTAGCTGAAGGAATGACTCACAAAAGTAGCTGAAACTTCTCTGTTGTTTTTGACTAAATTTACAAAAAAAAAAAAGCTAGTAACATTCTCCACTGAAAAATATGCCACATGGCAAATGCAAGTCAGTAGAGAAGCAGCAGGTGGCAGTATCAGCACAGCAGAGACCCAAAAGAGGGCTGTACAGAAAAGAAAGGTGACCAGCAGATGACATTAGCAGTTCTATGAGGAAAAACAAAATGGCACATATAGGGACAAAAAGATATCACAGTAGAAATGCAACACTAAGAATATGAGTTGTTACAGGTTATGAGCATTCCCTGTGCATGATCTTTCCTCTCACATATGGCAGAGTTGTTGGGGGAAGAAGGATTCTGGTTCTTTTGGGTATTATATACCTCATGATGTGCTTCCTTCCAATATTTCCAATTGAGATTCAATTTAGTCAGAAATCTTCATATAGATTTTACAAAGAAGTATATACTAAGGTAGTACAATAAGAACAGTTGGTCTAAAACCACCCCCCAAAATCTGTGATATACTCTCACACATAGAAATAGTCTAAGGGAAAGCAAGCCCAAGCTCTGAGAGCATATGTAGCAAAGGAGAAACTCCCAGTTTCCAGTTGAATAAAACTTTTATTTTTTTCCTTTTGTGGGGTACTCAAGAAGCTCCCCTTTGCTATAGGGCATGATCATTTTAAAGGTCTTTCTGATGACTTTGCTTACTTTAGGCTCTTGCTTAACCTAGTTTTACATTCTATTGTTTCTTTTTCATAACTTTCATTCTAAAATCTTCCATCACCCTCTGTAAGAATTTACAAATTTAAATTTCCATAGTGTCCTTGGCTATTATATCTCTCTGCTTGATAAGTGAAGTTTGCTGACTAAAGTATGTAAGGCACCTTTTGATTTCCTTTTTTTGGCAATTAATCTCAATAATTTCTTACAGAAGCTCAACCAGTATAAATATATTATCCTTATCTGCCACTAAGTGCTGTACTAAATACCAAGACAGTCAGAGGTCCTGACCAGATGGAACAGAGAATTGGATTTTCTGTTCATGACATATCCCTGCCCTCTAGTAGTTTATTATCTTGTAGGGAGATAAGACATTACCCAAGTAAGTATGATTGCTACTAAGTACAATGTGATGAGTACAAAGAAATCAAAACAAAATGTTTTAAGATATAGGAACCATGTGAAATCACTTTCAGTCAGATGGGGAATGAGGGGGAACTACAAAGACAATGCAACACTCAAGCTGGCTTTTCCAAGGAAGCAGATATGTGAAAGAAGTCCATTTACAGTATTAAGATCCATTTACAGTATTAGTGCAAAGGCACAGAGGAAAGAGAAAGAAATACAAAGCAGGAAAACAACTAACATTACAGATTTGCTAAAATTTAAGTGTACTCATGAAATACAGTGAGAAAAATAGGTGGGAGTCTGATGTAGAAGGTCTTGAATAGCAGGATAAGTAATGTGAACTTTATTCCATAACCAAGACAGTACCATGGAAAGTCTTTGTACAAGGAGGTAGCTTGTTAAGTCCTACACATTACGAAGATTAGTTCATCCAATACCGCTATTAGGTCTGTTTCCCAAGGTGATTAGGGGGGGGAAAAGGGAAAAGAATCAACATGTGAGATAGATAGATAGATAGATAGATAGATAGATAGATAGATAGATAGATGAGAGAGAAAGAGAGAGAGAGAGAGAGAGAGAGAGAGAGAGAGAGAGAGAGAAGGAGAGATGGCACCTCTCTTTGTGGAGGCAAAGAACAATTGAAAAATGACTGAACAAGTTGTGGCATATGGTTGTAATGGAATGGCATTGTGCTATAAGAAATGATGAGCATATTGATTTTAGAAAGCATAGAAAGATTCGCATGACATTACAAAGAGTGAAATGAGCAGAACCAAGAGAATATAGCATACAGTAACGCAAAACTGTTAAAAGATTAAAGATGAATGACTAACCTATTCTGCATTATATGAACATGCAAATCAACCTCAAAAGACCTAAAAGGAAGATGCTATCTACCTCCAGAGAAAGAAGACTATAAATAAAAGTATGTATAGTATGGTTTTACACATATATACATACATATGTGTGTATGTATATGCCAAATGGTAGTCTTCTCTAGTTTGAGGTGGGGAGGCAGGGAAGGAGACAGCTTGGAACTTAAAATGTAACAAAAAAACTGATTAAGTTAAATTTTTGAAAAAGAAGAGAGAAAAGTGGAGAAAGGGAAAACAGTTAAGATGCCATTGTAATGGGACAGAGAAGAATTAATGAGTGCTTCTTATGGCACAGTAGTATACCATCACACTCATAAACCATAATTTCCTCAGTATTGCTTGACTATGAATATTTGTTACAAAGATTTATTTTCCTTTCTTTTCCCCAGTGGTATGGGGATGGGAGAAAGATGCTTCTTAATTGAAAAAATTAATTTAAAAAAGAAGTAAGAGCATCTAAACACAGTAATACTTTGAATTAAAATGGAAAGATAGGGATTGGCTAGGTGGTGCAGTGAATAGAGCACTGGCCCTGGAATCAGGAGGACCTGAGATCAAATCCGGCCTCAGACACTTAACACACACACACACACACACACACACACACACAAAACTAGCCATGCAACTTTGGGCAATTGCCCAATTAACCCCAATTGCCCTCCAAAAAGCAAAAAAAAAAAAATATGGAAAGGCAGATTTGAGCAACAGGAGGTCTCAGCATCTGATTGGTAGGAGGGGGTAAGGAAGAGGGGAAAGTTAGCAGTGATTCAAAGACTGTGAGCCTCAGTGACTAGAGAATGATTGTGTCACCAACAGAGATGAGAAAGATAGTAAAATGGGCAAGTTTAGGGGGAAAAAAGTTAAACTCAGTAGATGGGACCCTGCCAATGCTACCTATCATCTCTGCATACCCAGTCAACTAAGTTCACCAAGGTTATCTGCTTTATGGACATTGAGAGTTGTCACAAAGGTGAAATCAATAGTCCTTGGCAACAGATTGGTAGGAGGGTGAAGAAAGGTGAGAGATAGTGAAAAATCTGAGATGACTTCTAGGTTGCAAGCCTGAGGGACTGAGAAGATGGTGTTGCCTTCTATAGTAATAGGGGATTATAATGGTAATGGAATTTGGAGATCCCCCTGTATTGGCTTGGTTTATCGGTTGAGTGTTAAAACCCAGAGCTTATGAATCCCACTTATGGGATAAACTTGTTGACATGAAGAGGGAGGGCTGAACTGGGAGGAGCCGTGAATTAGGAGAGAGGCCCAAGCTGAGAGAAGGCCAGAAGGACTTTTGGGACAGCAGTATCCAGTATCATGGAGCCTGAGTTGCTGAGAGAAAGACTGCTGAGGGTCAGTTGGAGCTGGCCAGAACTTTTGAGAACTGCTACCTAAAGCTGCCAAGAACTGAGGAGGCATGGCTGTGAGTCTTGTATTGTGTCTGTCTGTTTTGATGTTGTTTTGCCAAACTCCCCTGCTGGTGAAGGACAGTGCTGCTGTTGTAGAGGTCCTAGAACCTTGCTGTTGGTTCAGAATCTCTGAAGGAGGATTTTACTGTTGTATGTTTACAGAAATCCTGTAATAGGGCCTTGCTGTTTTCAGGGGTTCTGGGACTGTTCTACAGGCAGAGAGTGACTTGATGAGGACATTGGTCATAGCTTTGTTAAGCATTGTCTCCCCAGGAACTGAGATTGTTGAGGGTTTGCCTGGAGTCAGGATAAAGATAGCACCTCTCCTTGGGTTTTCAATGCTGGGATGATATCTTAACCTTGTTGTGACTCAAGGGCAGATGACCTTTTGTGTTCTCTTGCCCCTTTTGAGAAAGGGCTTGGTGTTAATGGATGGTATTGTAATTCAGTAGTGTCCAGGGGTGGGAAATCTTTGGCCTTTTTGGTGCTCTGTGATTGACTAAATGAATGTACTTTGTTTATGATTGAAAACTATTCTCCATTTGAGAAGAGACTAAATGAATGTACTGCTCAGGAGTGGGCTACTTTGACTACTAATCCAGGGGTGGGATACTTGAACCTTGGTACTTTACAATTGAATTGAGAACTTACTTGCTAAATGAATGAGTTATACTGTATTTTGGCTATCTCTGTTCTGTGAATGTTTGCTGAATAAATGGGGTTTGCTATGCTGGTAATCCAAACCTTAGAAGTTGCCTTTGCTTGGCATCACAGGGAGGTATGGAGGAAAAGGGGAAGTTAATGAATTCAATTTTGGACATACTGAGTTTAAGATATCTACTGGACATCCAATTTAAGATATCAGAAAGGCAGTTGGAAATGTGAATTTAGAGGTCTGAAGAGAGATTGAGACAGGATAGGTAGATTTGAGAATCAGCATCATAGAGAGTGGTAATTAAATCAGTAGGAGCTGATGAGATCATTGAGTGAAATAGTACAGAAGGAGAAGTGAGTCCTCATTCCCATCAGGTTGGCAAATTGACTCAAAAAGATGATAAATCTTGGAGAGCCTACAAGAAAACAGGTATATTAATACATAAATGGGGAGGGAGACTTGATTAAGCCATTATAGAAATTGATTAAGTCATTATAGAAAGTAATTTAAAATTATACCCTCCAAAAGTCACTAACCAGTATATATATATATGTATACATATATATACACACCCTTTGAAGGGTTGATAACCCCAAAAGATCAAAGAAAGAGAAAAATTACCTATATGTACAAAAATATCTCTAGCGGCTTCTTTATTATAATGAAGAGCTACAAATTAAGGGGGTGCCCATCAATTGTAAAGGGCTAGGCGGAGCCAAAATGGCAGCATAGAAACAGTAGAGTTTCGAAGCTCCCACACAGCCACCCTAAATACCCACAAAATATGACTCTAAACAAATTTTAGGGCTCGCAAACTCACAAAAATACAGAAAACACATCTCTTGCTGAAGGCAGTTCTGCAGAAGGGGCTCATTGTGGCAGGCTGGGAGCCGAGGCCAGCCCAGCCTGAAAACCAAAACCAGGGACAGGCCCCAGGGCAGTCAGGAGGAGCTGAGCCTCCCAAACTGTGGAAACACTATTAGGATAACCCAGGATCTGGCAGCTTCTGCACTGAGGGATCAAAGGGCCTGGAATACGATATTTCGAAGAACAAGGGAGCTGGGATTAAAACCAAGAATTGCCTACCCAGCAAAATTGAGTATAATGTTCCAGGTGAAAACATGGTCATTCAATGAGGTGGAGAACTTTCAAGCATTCTTGCTGAAAAAAACAGAACTGAACAGAAAACTTGACAATCAAACACAAGAAGCATGAGAAGGTAAACATGGGAAAGAAATCATAATGAACTTATCAAAGTTGAACTATTTACATACAAATATGGAAAAACGATAATAGTAACTTACAAAACTTTTCTTAGTATGATGATAGGGG
>JAQQSW010008686.1:0-13408 GCA_028646575.1 Pseudocheirus occidentalis
TATTATTAACTACATGCAACTGAGAATTAAGATATACAGGCACTGGGGTAGGGAGACCAATTCTGCCCTACTGGAAAGTCAGAGTGGTGTTGGGGGAGGATATAGGAGAGAACAGATTATGGGAGGGGCTATACAGTGGGATCACTGTTTTGGGGTGGTGGGTAGAGGAAAGATGGGGAGTAAATATGTAACTCAAAATCTTGTGGAAATGAGTGATGTAAAAAAGGAAATCAATTACTTAGTTAATTAATTAATTAAAAAAGAAAGAAAGAATTCACCAATCACTTCTTGAAAAAGATCCCAAAAAGAAAACTCCTAGGAATGTTATAACCATGTTATGGAGTTTCCAGATCAAGGAGAAAATATTACAGGCTGTCAAGAAGAAACAATTTGAATACTGTGGAAACACAATTAGGATAATACAGGATCTAGCAGCTTCTAAATTGAGGGACTGAAGGGCCTGGAATATGATATTCTGCAGATCAAGGGAGATAGGATTAAAATCAAGGATCACCTACCCAGAAAAACTGAGTATAATGTTTCAAGGGATACTATGGTCATTCAATGAGGTGGAGGACTTTTAAGCATTCTTTCTGAAAAAAACAGACCTGGATAGAAAATTTGATACTCAAATATAAGAAGCAAGAGAAGGTAAACATGGAAAAGAAATAGTAAGGAACTTATCAAAGTTGAACAATTACATGTCAACATGGAAAAAACTATAATAGTAACTTACAAAACTATTCTCAGTATCAGGGTAGGTGAAGGAAATATAAATGCACACTCTAAATTGGATATCTTGCCAGGCAGGAGAATAGGAGAGAAGGGGATGAGAGGGGTGATGATGGAGGGAAGGGAAGGTTGAGGGGGAGGGTTGTTAGAAGCACATACTTCTCTAAAGGAACAGGGACAAAGTAGAGAATGGAACAAGTAGACTGAGGGATAGGAGGGAGGGAAATATAGTCAGTCTTTCACAATATGTCCATTGTGGTGATGTTCTATGTAAGTATCCATGTGCAGCCTACACTGAATAGCTTGTCTTTCCATATAACTTAGTTCAAGAGAATGGCAATAATGAGACAACATGCCAAAATATTGGGATGCAATGAAAGCAGTTCTTAGGGGAAGTTTTATATCTCTGAATGCTTGCATGAATAAAATAGAGAGGGAGGAGATCAATGAACTGGGCACACAACTGAAAAACCTAGAAAAAGAACAAATTAAAAATCTTCAATTGAATATTAAATTAGAAATACTGAAACCAAAGGAAAGATTAATAAAATTGAAATTTAAAAATTTAAACTAATAAATTAACCTAAGAGCTGGTTTTATATAATAAAAGAGAATTGATAAGCCTTTGCTTCATTTGAATAAAAAAGAAAGAAGGCTTAATTACCAGTATCAAAAATGAAAAAGTTGAATTCACCAATTAAGAGGAAATTGAAACAATAATTAGAAATTATTTTGCCCATTTATATGCCCATATATTTGACAATCTTAGGGAAATCAGTGAATATTTACAAAAGTACAACTCATCCAGATTAACATAACAGGAAATAAAATATTTAAATAACCCCATGTCAGAAAAGAAAATTTAAGAAACCATCAACAAACACCTGAGGGAAAAAATCTCAAGGGACAAATGGATTTATAAGTGAATTATATCAAAAATTTAAAGGACAATTAATTTCAACATTATAGAAACTATTTGGGGAGAGTGGTGAAAAAAGAGTCCTAAAAAATTCTTTGTATAACACAAATGTTGTACTGATATCTAAACTAGGAAAAGCCAAAACGGAGAAAGAAAATTACTGACCAATTTCCTTCATGAATACAGATGCAAAATTTTCAAATAAAATATTAGCAAAAAGATTCTTGCAACTTATGCTGAGAATAATACACTTTGATCAAGTAGGATTTATACCAGGAATGCATGGCTGGTTTAATATTAGTTTAAAATTACTATAATCATAATTGATTGTATCAACAACAAACCTAACAAAAACCATAATTATCTCAACAGATGCAGAAAAAGCTTTTGACAAAATGCAACACCCATTCCTATTAAAAACATTAGACAGCATAGGAATAATTGGAGCCTTCCATAAAATGAGAAGTATCATCTACCTAAAACATTCCACAAGCATTATATGTGATGGGGATAAACTAGATGCACTTCCAATAAGACTGGGGTTGAAACCAAGATGTCCATTATCACCACTGTTATTTAATATGGTACTATAAATGTTAGTTTTATCAATAAGAGAGGAAAAAGAAACTGAAGGAATCACAATAGGCAAAGAAGAAATTAAAATATCACTCTTTGGAAGTGATATGATGATATAGTTAGTGAATCCTAGAAAATCAAGTAAAAACAACTAGAAAATCAAGTAACAAATGACACACACATACATATACATATGCATACATATATACATATATATAAATTACTAACAAAGCCCAACATCAAGAGAGAAAGGAATTCCACTTAAAGACACCATAGATATAATAAAATATTTGGGTGTCTACCTGCCAAAACAAACCCAGGAACTATAAGAATACAATTAGAAAATGTTTTTCACACAAAGTCAGATTTAAATAACTGGAAAAACATCAGTTGCTCATGGGCCTGCTGAGTTAATTTAATAAAAATGACAATTCTACCTAAATTAATTTACTTATTAAGTGTCATACCAAACTACCAAAAAGTATTTTGTAGAGTTAGAAAAAATAGTATCAAAATTTATCTGGAATAATGAAAGATTCAGAATATCAAGAGAATTAATGAAAAGAAAAGGTAGGAAAGGTAGCCAAGCCATACCATATCTCAAATTGTATTATAAAGAAGCAATCATTGAAACCTTTTGGTACTGGCTAAGAAATAGAAGGGTATATCAGTGTAATAGGTTAGATATACAAGAAATAGTAGTTGAAGATTATAGCAATCTATTGTTTGAAAAACCCCAAAACCCCAGTTTCTGGGATAGGAAATCACTATTTCACAAAAACTGCTGGGAAAACTGGAAAACAGCATGGCAGAAATGAGGTATAGACCAGCGTCTGACACCTTATACCAAAATAAAGTTCAAATGGACACATGATTTAAGTATAAAAGTTGATACTACAAACAAATTAGGGAAGCAAGGAATTGTTTATCTGGCAGATTTATGGAAAATGGAGGAATTTATGACCAAACAAGAGATAGAGAACATTATGAAATGTAAAATGAATTATTTTGATTACATTGAATTGAAAAGGTTTTGCACAAATAAAGTCAATGCAGACAAGATTAGAAGTGAAGCAGAAAACCAAGAAAAAAATTTTTACAACTAGTGTCCCTGATAAAGGCTTCATTTCTAAAATATATAGAGAACTGAGTCAAATGTACAAGAATACAAGTGTAATGGTAATGTAATTTGTAATTTGTAATTTAAGGCCAATGATCCTGGAGGGGTGGAATGTAATGGTAATGTAATTTGAATTTGAAGATCCCTTTGTGTTGGCAAAGGTAACAGATACTTAGCACTTAGTAATTGATCAAGCCTCTGTTGGGGAAACAGAAGGTATGAACTCCTGTCTCCTGTTGCTGATGTAACAGGAAGGTGTTGGCTAAAACAGGAAGCCAATGCTGTGTGTATATAAGGAAAAACCCCAGAGAGGGACAGTCAGAATTTCTTGGGACAAGAATCTGGTAGCAGAAGCTGTTCTGCTGGAGAGAGTTTCTCTCAGCAGCATCTGGAGTCTGGGCTGCTACTGCTGGACTGAGAATTGCAAAGAGAATTGAGAATTGAATCAGAATATCTTGGAGCACCTTGGATGCAGAAGCAGCTGCTGGGAGGAGGAGGCTGAAGAGAAGCAAAGGAGGCTGAAGAGGAAAGTGTCCCCTGCCCAGGCAGAAGAGAATGGTTTTGATTTTGAAAACCTGGATGCAGTAATTTTTATTCTAGGAACCAGATGAGACTTCTTTAGGGTCCAAGGGCCAGCCAGAGCTGCCAAAGGACTGAGAAAGCATGACTGTGATGCTGAGACTGTTTGTTTGTGGCTTTGTTAAGCCTGGTCTTCCCGGGAAGAGAGAGACTGTGAAGGATTTGAGATGGACTGGACACTGTGAACTCCAATGTGGAGAAGAAATTGCACAAAGAGCTGGATAAGGAGCTGGAAGCTGTCTGCCTTTGACTATTGTATTTTATGAGTCATGACCTGGATGAAGATCCAATAATGGAGATCAAGGAGGAGTCTGATGGGAGGAAAACCAAGAAAAGTGGTATTCTGAAAAACTAAAGAGAAAAGAGTCTCAAGGGCAAGAGTAATCAATTATGTCAAAGGTGGAGAATTGAGAAAAAGCCATTCAATTTGGCATTCAATTGGTTATTTATAATTTAGGAGAAATCAACTTTGGTAGAACGACGAGGTCAGAAACTAGATTGTAAAGGGTTAAGAAGAGAATGTGAGGAGAGAAAGTGGAGGCACATACCTGTAGACTTTCTTGCTAAGGAGTTTAGCCACAAAGTATGGAAGAGACATAGAATGAGAGTGATTGGAGATGAAATAATGAAACAAGGTTTTTTTGAGGATAAAGAAATAGAAATGCATGTAGGCAGTAAGGGAAAAGTCAGTAGAGAGGGAGAAATGAAAAATAAATGATATAGTAGTAATGAAAGTAAGGTTAATCTGTTGGAAGAGAGACTGGGATGGCACCAACTGTGTATGGCTTAGACTTTTTAAGAGGTAAAGTCACCTCTTCATGTGAGACAGAAAAAGAAGGAGATGGTGTCAAAAGACAACTGAATGATATGACATGAGGAAACTGGAAGAAGGGTGAGTTCTCAGTAAATGGTTTCATTTTTTTCTGTTAAATAGATGGTAATATGCTGAGTTGAGTTAATATGGTGAGTGAAGCAGGACTATGAAAGGCTTAAGGAGGTGTGGAAAGGTGTGGAAGCCATACTGTGGTGAGTCAGATAGTGAATTGACAATGGAGTTACAGTAGAACTGTTTAGTATTAATAAGGGTCCAGTATATATATATGACATATATATATATGTAATAGATTCAATCACGGCAGTTAAATTAATTTCTTCATCACTATTCTGTATCTCCTGTGTAGGTGTGAAGGCAGCAGATGGTGAGATAACTCATTCATGAAAACTTTCACTGTATAAGCATTCATTATGTACCATTGTGTCAGCAACTCTCTAATCAGGCAGCTAGGTGGTGAGGTGGTTAGAGCATTGGACTTGAAATCAGCAGTTACTGAGCTGATGCTCAGATGCATTATAAATATGTAAATATTACAAATATGGTTGCAAAGATAAATACCAGATAATGTTTACCCTCAAGGAGTTTATATTCTACTTTGAGTGAATAAATCTCTATACTGGATAGCAAATCAAAGATATTTTGAATATTGCCCTCTTTCACCAACAACACACATTGTGGTACTAAACCAGATCTTTCTTCAACTCTGACTCTGGATCCAGAGATAGTGTTTTCTATGTTACATAATTACAAAGGGGCCTTAGTTAAATTGTTTTCAAGACAAACATCTGAATGTGGAAAATGGCATCTTTCTGAAGACAAAATTTATAAATGTAGCCTTCACACTCCCAATATGATTGTTATGTATCTCAACATAAGCAGTTTTCAAAAATAACTGTGAGTAATGTTAAATTGGTATAATATAACAAAGCAACCAGGAATCTGGGAATAATAATTATGGGCACATCAATAATCCAATTCAACCATGAATATTACTTTTCATTTTCTTCTTTTTAAAATAGTTTTATCATTAGTCACCTAGAATTCTTCTAAGATGGTGCCTGATTCTACTTTTCTCCAATCCATCAAAGCAAACTGAGCATTTTTGTCAAAAGATCCACACCAATATAGCTGATATTTGCACCCTGCATACATTTAAAACTGGACTGATAATTTTGCAAATATTTTTTATTTGACATAGAAAAAATAATTGAGAACTTCCATCATTTTCCCAAGATTCTATGATAAATCAGAAGTTATAGACCAGTGGCATATTCATTATCATTTTCTAAAATTGTTAACATACACTAGGCAAAACTCCCAATACTTTCTACTAAAAGCATAAAGACAATAGTAAACATTAAGAAAATTCTTAGTTAATGTTTATTTTTGAACAATGATGTAGCATCGTTAAGAATGGCTGGTGATTGTAAAAACAAAAAGAGTGAAAGGTTTTCTTTTCTATGAATTTACTCTTTCAAAATAATCTAATTTTGGGGGCAGCTAGGTGGCGCAGTGAATAGAGCACCGGCCCTGGAGTCAGGAGTACCTGAGTTCAAATCTGGCCTCAGACACTTAACACAAACACACAAAAAACAAGCCGTGTGACCTTGGACAAGTCACTTAACCCCAAACTGCCCTCCAAAAAGCAAAAAAAAAAATAATCTAATTTTCTTTGCATCATGTTTTACTGCATTGAGGATGATTTCAAAAGACCTACATACATTTTTTAAAATGAGGAAAAAGGAGATGATGGTGGAGCAAGCAGTAAATCAGTGTAGCTCTCCCACATTCATCTTCAAACAAATAAAAACACCCCAAAACAAATCCTAGAGTAGTAGAATCAGAAAAAAGACAGGGTGAAACAATCTTTTACCCCAGGAAACTTCAAAGATCAGCAAGAAAGGTCTGTATGACTTGTGTCAAAAAAGAAGAACGTTCCAGTATAGGAAGCATCCCAGCAAACCATCAGCAAGCCCCACCTCAGCAAACCAGTGTGAGATCGTGACCCCCAGTGTGGCAGAGCAGACAAAGGCCAATATTAGGATTCCCCAGGTGCCTTAGTGTAACTAAGAGAAGCAGCAGACTCCAGCTCCAAGAACCACTTCATGTATAAACCTGGACAAACAGTCATTCCACAGCATGATGAGAAACTATGCTAGACCTCCATTTGTTTCGGTGTAGCCCTGAGCAAGCAGGCATCCTCAAGCATCACAAGAAAGTAGACCAGACCTACATGTGCTTCATTGCAGCTCAAGAGAAACACAGAAATACCCCACTAGGTCTCAGCACACTCCAGAAACCACCCAGTTCAGCACCAAGTAAACTGTCAGAGCTCTACAGCCTCCAACATCACCAGGCTCCATCTCACTCTACTCCCTCAGCCCAGCACCAAACAAAATGATCATTCATGTGCCTCAAGACAACATCAGTGCAGCACCAGGGACTGCAGCCAGTGGCACAAGAAGCCTGAGACAGTCCCACTTCCACTTAAGGTGCAATGCTTAAATTCAAAAGAAATGGAAAAAGTCCAAAAAAGGGATGAGCATAAAACAACAAAAAAAGAATCTGACTGTAGAAAGTTACGATGACAGGGAAGACCAAGACACGAGCTTAGAAGAGGAAAACAATGTCAAAACAATTATGAACAAAAACCCAAAGGAAAACAGGAAGATGTCTCAAATCCAGAAAAAACTCATGGAAGAGTTCAAAAAGGAGCTTTAAAATCTTATAATATAAACAGGAAAAAAATTGGAAAAGAAATTAGAACTGTGCCAGAGAATTTCAGGGGAAAAAGTCAACCATATGGGACACTTTTAAAAACGAGAACTGGCCAAATGGACATGAAAACAGAAAAACCCACCAAAAAGAACAAGTCCTTGTAAGCTAGCTGAGGAAAACACCTTAAAAGTGAGAACTGAGCAACTGGAAGCTAATGACTCTATGAGACAGCAAGAATCAATTGAACAAATTGAAAAGAATGAAAAAAAATGGAAGAAAATGTAAAATACCTCAGGGGAAAAACAAGCGACCTAGAAAACAGATCAAGTAGAGATGATATAAGAATCATTAGACTATCTGAAAGCTATAATCAAAAGGCAGACCGTGACTGCATCCTTTAAGAAATTATCAAGGAAAACTGTCATGAAGTCCTGGAACCAGAGAGTAAAATAGAAATTGAAAGAATCCACTAATTACATCAGTAAAGAAATTTTGAAATACTACCTACAAATACAAACAAGGAAGGCAAGTCAAGGAAGGTGGTAGACAGAAGCAAAACACTGGTGAGGAGGGAAAAGATAAGAGGAGACAGAGAGACAACAGATAAGAGGAAGAATAAGATGGAAGAAAATACACAGGTAGTCATTTTAACTGTAATGTGAATGAGATGTATTCTCCCATGAAATGAAAGCATATAGCAGAATAGATCAAAAATCAGAATCCTACAATGTGTTGTTTCCAAGAAACACACATCAAGCAGAGGGACACACAGGATAAAGATAAGTGACTAGAGCAGAATCTGTAATGCTTCAGATAAAGTTTAAAAAAAAAACCAATGGTAGGGATCCTGACCTTCAACAAAGAAAAAACCAAAAATAAATCTAATTAAACAGATAAGGAAGGAAACTACCTCTTGGTAAAAGATACCATAGACAATGAAGTAATAACAATACTAAACATATATGCACCAAGTGGTACAGCACCCAAATTATCAAAAGAGAAGTTAAGTGAGTTATAGGAAGAAATACCAAAACTAAACTAGTGGGGACCCTCAACTCTCCCCTCTCAGAACTTGATGAATCCAACCAAAAATTAAACAACCAACTAAGAAAGAAATAGAATATTAGAAAAGTTAGACACCACAGACTTTAGCATGATTTAGACATAAAGTGTGACACCATAAGCAAATTGGAAGAGCAAGGAATAATAGTCTACCTGTCAGATCTATATGGAAGGGAAGAATTCATGACCAAACAAGAGATATAGAGAGCCTTATAAACTATAAAAGAGGTAACTTTGATTATATTAAATTAGAAAGCTTCTGTGAAAACAAAACCAATACAACCAAGATTAGAAGTCAAGTAGAAAGGTGGGAAACAATCTTCAAAGCAAGTCTCTTTGATAAAGGCCTCATTTCTCACATAGATAGAGAACTCAGTCAAGTTTACAGGAATATAAGCCATTCTCCAATTGATAAATGATAAAAAGATATGAACAGGCAGTTTTCTGATGAAGAATTTGAAGCTATCTATAGGTATATGAATAAGTGCTCTAAATCACTTTTTATAAGCGAAATGTAAATTAAAACAACTCTGAGATACCACCTCATACCTATCATATTGACTAATATGACAGAAAAGGAAAATTATAAAATCTGGAGAAGATGTGGGAAAACTGGGGCACTCATGCAGTTTTGGAATTGTGAACTTATCTATTCTTTCTAGAGAGAAATTTGGAAATATACCCAAAGAACAATCAAGCTTTGCATACCTTTTGATCCAGCAATAGCAGTACTAAATCTATATGCCAAAACAAAATCATAAAATAAGGAAATGAACCTACATTTGCAAAAAAAAAAACCTTCTGGCAGCACTTTTGTGGTGGCAAAATATTGGAAACTGAGGGTCTGCCACCAACTGGAGAATAACTAAACAAGTTGTGGTATTTGTATATAATGGAATACTAAGAAAAGATGAACAGGCACAATTCAGAAAAATTTGGAAGATGTACAAAATTCAGCAAAGTGAAATCAGTAGAACCAGGAAAATATCGTACATGGTATTGGCAATATTGTGTGATGATCAGCTATGAATAAGTCAACTCTTCTCAGCAACACAATGAAAAGTATAAAGGACTTTCAAAGGAAAATGCTAACCATTTCCAGATAAATAACTGATGGACTCAATGCAAATCAAAGCATTTTTTTCACTTACTTTATTCTTTCTTGTGGTTTTTCTTCCTTTTGATTGGCTTCTTCTTTCACAACCATGACTAACATGGACATTACATGGTAGCACATTTATAAACTCTATCAAACTGCCTTTCATTTTTAGAAGAGGAAAAGGTGAAGGGAGGGAGGCAGGGAGGGAGAAAAATTTGGAACTCATTATATTGGAAAAATGGATACTAAAATTTTTCTTGACATATAAGTGGGGAAAATAAAATACTACTTAAAAATAAAAAGAATAGCAAGTTGATCCTAAAAATAAATGTTTCAAGTTACTGGTGAAGGCACAATCAATCAACAAGTATTTATTAAGCATCTTTTATGTCAGCCACTAGGCTGGACAATGAGAGTATAAGTACAATGAATGAAACAATACTCACAAAATGTGCATATGGCCAATATATGTTAAAAAAAAAACTTGACTTAAATGAATTTTACATTCAAGAAATATAAGGCATCTATTTTCATCTCATATTTTTAAAAACCCACTCTCTTTTGTTTATATAATGAGAAACTATCTGCTCTGAGGCAAACCCAGAGTATTACAATCCATTCAATTTGAATTAATATGGAAGCGGCAAGGATGCCATCAAGGATAACTTTGAAAGCAGGGTCTTTCTCACTTAAAAACAAAACAAAACAAAAACAAGGTAAAAGATAACAATACATTATCTCCACCAATAATAGAAACATCAATCTTGTGACTGATCATATTAAATCAATTCTTAAAGTCATTTAAAATTTATAAAATTGTATTTAATCCTATTTAAGAAGGAACTATAGATTAATTGATTTTTCCAATATTCATTCAGCTACTGAGTATTTGAGGTGGTGACTGAACTGAGATCTGATTCCAAGTGTAAAATTCTATCCATCAGACCATGCTTCATGATCCTTATGACTAAGTGTTTTAATTTAAGCATTCTTCCATTTCTTTTAATTATCAGAAATATGTGCCTAGATCCTCTGAAATTTTCATGATTGTGTTGTTCAAATAATGATTATAAACTTTCAGATGAACTAAGTGGACATATAGATAGAGTAATAGATTCTCTAAAATGTAAAACTGGCTTTATAGTATCGAAAACACTGCCAAATACCAAACTAGTAACTTTGTTAAAAAAACAAAAAAGAACTAGGTGTAGTGTGAGATTGTCTATTTCAGATAAAGTCATCTTTGCTCTTGGTGGTCCCTACTTCATTTTTGATATCCTTACAAGCAACCACCTTAATAACAAATCTTAACATTTTTCTGGTACCATAATTAATTGACCTATAGTCAGCAATCTTCATTTTCTCCAACTTTGGAAAATTTGGAGTCTCACATCCTTATGCATCACATCCCTAAAAACCTCTTTTATTCCTCAAAATTTTTACAAAACAGTTGTTAAAAAAATAACCATATCGGTGAGTTTTTCAGTACCTCAACATGTAGAGCATCTGGGCCAAGTGCTTTGCATTTGTCAAGAGTGTTCATTGTCTCTTACTATCTACCTCCTTTTCTTGAAAATGAGTCATCTTTTTTCTGGCATGAGAAAGCAGAATGAAGATCAATATGTATATGCTATGAAAAAGCAAATTTATTTTTAGGGGGTACTAACAATATGATCTATATCAAATTGAAGTGGTCTGTTTTGGGAAACTATTGGTTCATTTTCATTGAAATTCTTGAAGCAAAGGCTAGGTGACTACTTGTCAAATATGGATGGCATTTTTGGTCATATATGGATTGAACTAATAAAGATAATAATTTATATTCTTAAAGTCATTTAAAATTTATAAAATTGTATTTAATCCTATTTAAGAAGGAACTATACATTAATTAACTTTTCCAATGTTCATTCAGCTACTGAGTATTTGAGGTGGTGACTGAACTGAGATCTGATTCCAAGTGTAAAATTCTATCCACTAGACCATGCTTCATGATCCTTATAACTGAGTGTTTTAATTTAAGCATTCTTCCATTTCTTTTAAGTATCAGAAATATGTGTCTAGATCCTCTGAAATTTTCATGATCTGACTTTCTTTGTCCCATTGTAACCCCACTCCTCTTCCCATGAACACACTGTAATTATATCATTTTTCTAATGACCCATTAAATAAATTTCTTTGCTTGGGTCTGATGACAACAAAAGTAAAGACCACAACAAAAGTACATGGTGACTGTCTGGCTCAAAGTTAAAGCAGAACCAGAACCTGGAATAGTGAAAAAATTTAAATGCTTGGTATGAACTTAACGTTTCCTTATCTGAACACTGTTAGCCCTATTTTTGTTTATTTTTTAAAATAAATTATGATTATTGTTAATATGTTTTGATGTATCCATTGGTGAATTTTTGACAATATTGTCAATATTGTTGATATAGAAACATTCTTTGCCAAGGAGCAAAAGACAAAATTACCTATTCCTCAGGAGATTGTCATGAAAATGGTGGTGGGGGGGGGGAATCAGTACAGTTCAGAGAAAATACTGGAAAAGGACTAAGCTATGTTTAAGGAGAAATAAAACGACAGCAACAACCAGTCTGCTCAATATATAAATCTTTTCTGTTCAAATTTCATAGTGCTTGCTATTCTACCCTTAATAATAAGGAGATAATTATCTTCCTGTCTTAGAAGATGTTTACTAAACTATAGAAAAAGAAAATGGACATTGAAGAAACCAATGAGACCATTTTATTTATGTGTTTTCTTTTAATAGGATACTAAGTGATAAACAAATATATGATTTGCTAAAAGTGTTACAAAATATGCTAAGGCATTCCTATAGAATTAAAAGAATCTAGCTTAAATGGATAATTCTATATTTCAGAAAGGAGAATATATTTCAATAAGTCATAAATGCAATCAGCAACATGGACAAACCAATATCTTAAGTTGAAGTGCATCAAGAACCTTTCTGAATCACTGTATTCATCAAGGTTTACATTGCTTTACTTATTGAAAGGTTAGTCTACTCTTTATTTCACCTGATTCAACCCATGTTTATATGCTCATACTGCTGTGTAATTAATATAACTAATGGAACCATAACACTCACTGTTGTATGTGTATAGCATAAAATAAATGTAAATCTATTTGTTGACACACACAATCTGAACACAATTATAAAATGCTCTTCATAAAAATATTCAAATAATTGGAAAAATAATAACTGTACACTAAGCCACTATAATAAAAATTATAATAGTACTTAAACTAATTTCTTTATTCAGTGTCATGTCAATGAATCTATCAAACAGTATTAGAGCTAGGAAAAATTATAACTACAGTCTAGATAATTTTTAGCACATTAAATTGAAAAGTCTTTATACAAACAAAGTCAATGGAAACAAGAATAGGAAGGAAGTAGAAAATTGGGAAAGAATTTTTACAATTGGTGTCTCTGATAAAGGCCTCGTGTCTAAAAAATACAGAGAACTCAGGATATAAGAATACAAGTCATTCCCCAATTGACAAATGTTCAAAGGATATGAACAGGCAGTTTTCAGAAGAAGAAAATAAAGATACCTATAAGCAGCGGTTTTCAACCTGTGGGTTATATTCAAAATGTAACAATGAAAATACATTCTGCATATCAGATAGGTTCATGACAGTAGCAAAATTACAGTTATGAAGTAGCAATGAAAATAATTTTATGGTTGGGGTGTCACCACAACATGAGGAACTGTATTAAAGGGTCATGGCATTAGGAAGGTTGAG
>JAQQSW010008687.1:0-13408 GCA_028646575.1 Pseudocheirus occidentalis
ATGGCCATTACATTATCCACAGCCTGTATTGAATTGAGTGTCCTTCCAGTTGGGGGTGGGGACAAGGGAGGAATCGAAAGAATCTAGAATTTAAAGTTCTGTAATACCTGCAACTAGGAATTAAGATATACAGGGTCTGGGATAGGGAGACCCTCCCTGCCCTACCAGAAAATAAGAGAGCAGAGCAGGGGAGGGGCTCCACAGTGGGATTGCTGTTTTAGGGCTGGGGCAGGGGCAAGATGGGGAGAAAATTTGTAATTCAAAAATGTAATGAAAATGAATAATGTAAACAAGAAAACAAAAAAATAGTTTAAAAAAGAATTTTTTTAAAAAAAGGAAGTATTATCTCACTCTCTCTTTTTCTAAATGAACTACTGGACCAAGAAACCAAACAAACCAGGCTACCACACCCACTCCCATCCTCAGCAGCTTGGCATACATGAGGGACTTTAAGTGTCAAACACTGAATATAACATGAGACTTTGAAAATATGTTGATTACTGTTATTTAATTCCTTTTTCCCTCCTATTCTTTGTCATTTTTCAAAGTATTTTAACATTTTATTAATGTATTTTGTTTTTATGTTACAAACATTTTCAGATTATTCCCATGAGAGCTCACTTGTAACAAAGTGAAGCAAGTAAGCAAAATGAATAATAGTGACCTCATCTGAAAGTGCATACAACAATCCAAATTTCTAGCAATGCCTAACCCATTTTAAAGTGTTTTTAAAAAATTAACAGACATCTTTTTTTCTTTCTCCAACCCCCTTAAAAAAGCAAAACAAATTCCTTGTAACAAATATTGATAGTCAAGCAAAACAAATTCCATCACTGACTATATATACAAATTTATAAATAGATATGTACAGCTCTATCAATGTCTCATTCTTCACCCTAAATCCATCAACTGTCAGGAGGTAGCAAGCATATTGGACCAATGGTTCTCAGCAATCATGGATGGTTACTATACTGATCAAAATAGTTCTTCTAGCTTTCAAAGTTGTTTTTTACAGTGCTGTTGTTACACAAATGTTTTGCTTGGTTCTGCTCATTCTTCATCAGCATATAAAAACCTTCAAACTGTTCTTTTTAATAATATTGTTATATACTAAACTGTCTTCTACTCACTTGAGTCTGCATCAGTTCATATTATTCCACGTCTCTTTTAAATAATCTATTTCCTCATTTCTTATATCACAATAGTTTTCCATCACATTTAGATACCACAGTTTATTCACTCATTCCTCAACAGATGGACATCCCTTTAGTTTCCAGCTTTTTGCTACTTCAAAAAAAAGCTGGCATAAATTTTTGTGCACATAAGTCCTTTTCTTCTTTCTTTAATCTATTTAGGGTATAGGCCTGTGTAAGGATAAGTAAAGTGGGATTTTTTGTTGTTGCTACTGTTGTTTTTCTGGAGTTCAGTTTCCTAGGCTCAGACTAAACTGTAAGGATCTGATGAATTAATCTCTTGAACCCTGATAATTCACAGCTGTGCTCAGTTCAAGTAGGTTTTGTGCTTTCCAGCTCTGAGTCAATCAGGGGTTGAGTCTTTGTTATATATTCTGGGAGGTTAGTATTTTGCTTTGGGGGTTCCCTCATGAGAAATACCTTTTGATTCCCTGGACAGACTGAATGGCTGTTTGTCAAAAGCTCCCTGTCTACTCAGAGGTTTGTGTTCTCCAAGTCCAGTGGCGTACATAAGTGGTTGTTTGTTCAGACAGTAGGAGCCCTGTCTATTAAGTCTGTCTGCTAATTTCTTCATTTGTTGACCTTTCCTCTGAACTAGTAAATGTATTAAAGTAAGATTGTTAACCATTTTAAAAGTTGTCTTTCCTTTAGCAAAGCAGATTAAAGAATCTGTGCTAGCAGGCCATCCTGGGTATATTAGGGTGCTTGCTACTACAGCCTGATAGTGGCATAGCTGGGTCAAAGGACCTGCATTGTTTAGTAACTTTTCTTGTCTAATTCCAAATTGCTTTCCAGAATTGTACCCATTTATAGACCCACCAACAAGTCTATAAATGTTTCTGTTTTCCCACAGGGCCTTATATTTTATTGTTTTTGCCATCTTTGCCAACCTGATAAGTGTAAGGTAGAATTAAGAACTGAGGTTCTTAATCTCTTTTTTTGTATGTTACAGACCCCTTTGGCATTCTAGTGAAGCTTATGGGTGGCTTCTTAGTATAATGGTTTGTTGCTTAAATTCATAATTGCAAGAAATGCTCAATTTCAATTAGAGATTACTTCCCATCTAATTTTATGGACTCTGATAAACCTATCTGTTGGGATCTGTGGAGCCATGTTAAGAATTCTTGTCATAAGGGATGGCATTCTGGTTGATAAGAGAAAAAGTGGGAGATTTAATGACATAAAAGCAAAAAATGTCAATAAAATTTTATTTAAAAAATGAAACAGGCTGCCACTAGCCATCAACAACTATCAGTCTTTCATCCCAATACCAATGACTTTACAATGTTTTCAGTGCCAGAAAAGTAGTTTCGCCCAGTACTGACGATAAGATCTCCACAAAGCTGAATTTCTGATTCTTTTGTCCTGGACAGCAGATAAATCCTTTGAGTACACATGAGACCAAAATGGTTCAATAATTACTACAACAGAATGTCCTCATTGCCTACAGGGTCCATAATTCTGGCTTTTAAAAAGATTAAAGTAGGGAAATGAGGATCTTTCATGATTAACCAGAGGCAACTAGGTACAGTTGATAGCGTACAAGACTGAAAGTCATAAAGACTTCAATTCAAATCCTGTCTGAGTCATTTAATCTGTCTGCCTTGGTTTCCTCATCTGTAAAATGGGGGTAATACAACCAACCTCCAAGGATGAAATAAGGTATTTATAAAGTGTCTAGAAAACCTTAAAGTGCTATATAAATACCAGTTATTGTTGTTGTTATTGTTACTGGTTGTTCACTGCTTTAACTTCTAGTAGTTAATACCCTAATCACTAATTCTGGAACTGCTAGGTCAACTTAATTAGGTGGCAATTTTTACCTAGATTTCCAGAAGCATTACAACTTCATTTTCACCTGAAGGGTAATGAGTAGAAGTATTCAAATAAACTTTGATCAGTATAAATACAATGTCATGCCAGTGGGGCTTTACTTCCCAGAAAACAGTATGATGATCAACTGGAATATCAGAATTTATTCTCAAAGACTTGAACAGCTCACCAACCTAGTTTTAACAATTACGTCAGCACAACTGCTTCGCCAACCTGGGAAAATTCCAGTTTGAGTAGAAATATGCCATAAGTTCCTTGGTTAGCACAGACTATGGATAGAATTTTGCATGATGGAGCCCATATTTAGCAGGAAAGGGTGGATCCCCACCTCTGTCAAAGACTAGCAATAGTTTGTAGAATTTGTAAGGTACTACTTTTTTTTAGGTGGCATTGTATAGTGGATAAAAAGCTATTAGAGCCAAGAGTTAGGAGGACCTCAGTTTTGAGTATCACCTCTGACAAATACTGGCTATGTGAACCTGGTCAAATTTCTTAGCCTTTGAGGGCCCCAAGAGACTAAGACAGTGGTTCTTAACCTTCCTAATGCCACAACCCTTTAATACTCGTATGTGGGTGTACCTGCATGTAGGCGGACCTGCCTAGAGATGGATAGAAGTACAGTCTCGGTTCCTAAGACCATCACAAATATGTGTTTTCCGAAGGTCTTAGGTGACCCCTGTGACCCCTGTGAAAGGGTCATTCGACCCACAAAGGGGTCACAACCCACAGGTTGCAAACCGCTGGTCTAAGATGATAAACTGCAGGCAGAGTAAGTACCTTCATGGGTTTTTTTAAAGTTTTATTTTCGTTTCCAGTTGCAAATTCTTTCCCTCTCTCTACCTCCTTCCCCACTGATTGAGAAGTCAAAAAATGAAATACCCATTATATATGTGAAGTCATGAAAAACATATTTCTGCTTAGTCATGTTTTGGGGGGGAAAAAAACCTGAAAAAATATGCTTCAATCTGCTCTCCGAGTGTATCAGTTCTCTGACTAGAGGGGAATACCATTTTTCATCATGAGTCCTTTAGAACTATTGTATGGATCACTGTATTTTTGTTTTGGTTTCTGTTTGCTTTTTGAAAGGGGGGAGGCAGGGCAATTGGGGTTAAGTGACTTGCCCAAGGTCACACGGCTAGTAAGTGTTAAGTGTCTGAAATCTGATTTTATTTCAGGTCCTCCTGACTCCAGGGTCAGTGCACTGCACCACCTAGCTGCCCTGGCTCATTGTATTAATCAGACTTTTTAAGTCTTTCACAGTTGATTATCTTTACAATATTGCTGTTACTAAGTAAACTGTTCTCCTCTTTCTGCTCTATTCATTTTGCATCAGTTCACATAAGTCTTCCCAGGTTTTTTTCTGAAATCAATTCTTTCATCATTTCTGATAGCTCAATAGTATTCCATCACAATCATATACCACAACTTGTTCAGTCACTCCCTAATTCATGGGCATGCCCTCAGTTTCCAATGCTTTGTCTCCACAAAAATAACTCCTCTAAACATTTTTGTACATATAGGTCCTTTTCCTTTTTCTTGTCTCTTCTGGGCATAGAGCTATTAGAGGTGTTGTTGGGTCAAAGATTATGTAGTTTTATAACCCTTCAGGCACAGTTCCAAAGTGTTCTCCACACAGCTCCATCAACAGTGTGTTAGTGTATTTATTTTTCCATATCCCCTCTGGCATTTATCATTTTCATTTTTTGCAATCTTAGACAATCTGATGGATGCAAGGTGGCATCTGAGAGTTGCTTTAATCTAATTATTAGTGATTTAGATAATTTCCATGAGAATATTGGCAGCTTTGATTTGTTCCTTTAAAAACTGTTCATATCCCTTGGCCACTTATCAAATGGGGTATGGTTCTTACATGTATATGTATATGTATATGTATATGTATATGTATATGTATATGTATATGTATATGTATATGTATATGTATATGTATATGTATGTTTGAGAAATGAGACCTTTATCAGAGAAACTTGCTATAAATTTTTCCCCACATTCTGCTTTTCTTCTAATTTTGTAGCAGTGGCTTTGTTTCTGCAAAAATTTTTTATTTCATATAATCAAAATTATCCATTTTACCTCTTGTGATCCTCTCTATTTCATTTGATCATGAACTCCTTCCCTATCCACAGATCTGAGAGGTATTTTTTTCCACGTTCCCCCAATTTACAACATCACTATTTTAAAATCATGTATCCATTTTGAGCTTATCTTGTTATATTGGTTTATGCTTAGTTTCTGCCATACTACTTTACAATTTTCCAGTTATTTGTTAATAATGAGTTCTTGTTCCAGTAGATGGATCTTTGGGTTTATCAAAAACTAGGTTACCGTACTCATTTGTTTCTTCACATCGTGTAACTAATCTATTCCATTGACCAAGTACTCTATTTCTTATCCAGTACCATTTCTTATCAATGTATAGTATAATATATAGTATACATACTATAGGATAGTAGATCTTAGGCTAGGCTTCCTTCCTTCACTTTTTTTCATTGATTTTTTTGGTATTTTTTAACTTTGGTTTCTCCAGATGAATTTTGTTATTTTCCAGCTCTAAAAAAGTAATTATTTAGTAGCTTCACTGGCATGGCACTTAATAAATTAATTTAGATAGTACTGTCATTTTTATTATATTGGCTCAGACTACCCATAAGCAAGTAGTATTTCTCCCCTTATTTCAATCTATCTTTAATAGTGCAGTGTTTTATAATTGTATTCAAATAGTTTCTTCATGTATCTTGGCAGGTAGAGTCAAGAATTTTATACTATCTGCAGTTATTTTATTTTAAGTAAGATTCTATTGATATGTTGTTTCTTGCATCACCATAGTATCTCATGTATCGTTCCACGCACCCCTCTCCCCAAGAACCATACCATATGACATATATTTGTTTTTTTGAAAAGGGAAAAGAAAAAATCATCATAACTGAGCAACACATTGAAAAAGATACATGTGCAGTGTGTAATACCTACAGACTTCCCTCTTCCACAAAAGAGTAAGTTGGGGGCATATTCCCATCTTTTCATTCAAGTCCCATTTGATCTTTATAATTTTATTACATTTGCTTTTGATTTTTTGGTATGTCATTTTATTTTCATATGCATTGTAATAGTTACTATGTATATCATCTTCTTGGCACTGCTTATTTCATTTTGCATCAGTTCATAAAGATCTTTCCATACTACTCTGGATTTATCACATATCTAATTTCTTATTTTAAAGTAGTATTTCATTACATTCATGCAGCACAACTTCTTTAGCCATTTTCCAATTGATTGGCATCTACTTTGTTTCTATTTCTAACAATAACAAAAGGTGCTATTATAATTATTTTGGAGTATATGAATGATTATTTCTTATTGATGGCTTCCTTGGGGTATAGTCCAGAAATGGAATCTCTGGTTCAAAGGTTATGGATATTTTAGTCATTTTATTCACATAATTCCAAATTGCTTTCAAAAATGGTTATACCATTTTACAACTCTACAATGTATAAGGATGCCTATGTTCCCACAACCCCTCCAAAACTGACTTTGCCATATTTTTCATTTTTGACAATTTCCAAGGTGTGAGTTGACAATTCAGGGTTGTTTTGATTTTCATTTCTCTTATTAGTGATTTGAAGCACTTTTTTTTACATGGTAATGAATACTTTGAAGTTCTTTTGAGAACTGTTAATGTCCTTTGCCCATGTGTCTATGGAGGAAAAGAATATACACACACACACACATATACACACATATACATGTATTTTATATATCTTAGATACCAAAACCTTAACAGAGATTGATATAAAGATTTTTTCCCATTCAACCACTTCCTTCCTTATCCTAGCTGCATTAATATTATCTGTAGAACAGATATAACAGATTCAGTTTCAAGTAATGAGTCTTCCATTTTATCTTTTGTAAATGCCTCTTGTTTGGTTAAGAATTTCTTACCCATAGCCTTTTCTAATTTTTTATTAGTGTGATCTTTAACATTAAGGTCATCTATTCATTTAGAATTTATTGTGGTGCAAGGTGCTGTTCTAAACTTAATTTCTGACAGATTGCATTCTAATTTCCCCAGTAGCATTTATCAAGCAGGAAGTTTTTCCCTAGGTAACTTGTTTTCCACTTTATCAAACAGTGGGTTACTGAGTTCTTTTGTTTCTGAATCTCTCTTGTCTAAGCTATTTTAATGGTCTCTCTCCCTAGTCTTTTCCCAATACCAGATGGTTTTGATGACTGCTGTTTTATAATATAATTTGAGGTATGGAAGTGCTATCCTCCTTTGTTCTTACATCTTTTAATCATTTCCCTTGACAGTCTAGATCTTTTGTTTTTCCAAATGAATCTGGTTTTTACAGAGCTCTGTAAAGTATCTCATTCATAATTTGATAGCTATAGAATTAAAAGTATAAATTAAATATGGAGGTATTGTCATTTTTATTTTATCAGCATAGCCTATCCATTAGGTTCTTTATTTCTTTAAGGAACACTTTATAATTTAATCTATATGTCTTTTGTGTGCTTTTGGAGATTGATTCCCAGATATTTTATCCATCTTAGAGTTATCTGGAATGGGATTTCCCTTTCTATTATGGCTTCTTGTTTTTTTGCTGTTATATAGATATGCTGTTGATTTTTAAAATTTTTCTTAATGCTACTGATTTTTAAGGATGTATTTTGCAGCCTGCAACTTGGCTGAAGCTGTTGTTCCAAATGGTATGTTTATTGATTCCTTGAAGGTTTTCCAAGTAAACCATCATACTATCCATAAGTAAAGACAATTTTATCTTCTCTTTAGTTATCATCATTCCCTTAATTCCTTTATCTTGCATTTGCTTACCTAGAGGAGAAAATTAGCATAAAATTAGCAACAGTGAAGCAAAAAAAGGAATGGACAACTTTGAGAAACTTAGTGTACAGCATATTTGTTCACATGTGCCAGAACACACAAACATCAGGACTGGTTTGGGAAAATTTAGAAACTGTTAAATGAAAAACAAGAACTTCAAAGGGTTTACCAGCAGGACAATCCATTGGTCTCTAAGAAGGTAGTATTTAACGCAATTAAAAGTAAAATGTAAGTGAAACTTAAGAGAAATGCTGGATTCTAGGCTCAGAAAGAAAACAGATGGGACTCAGTTTTACAGCAAAAGCAACAATTCAAGGTGCTTCTACAATGCTCTTATAGGACAAAGACCTTGGGTGCATCTCAAGTACTCAGTGATGCTGGAACCACACTGATCAGTATGGGTTAAACATTTCCATAGTGTTCTCAACAGACCATCATCAACCAACGCTAAAACCACCAATCATAAACCTCAGGTGAAGTCAATTCCTCTCTAGGGAAGCTTTAGTATTATTGCCTTTAGGCTCCACTTGTGTAGCAAAGTACCTGGTGCTGATACCATCCCAGCAGAGGCAAGAGGTCCACTGCTCATAGAGACTGACTGAAATCTTCTAGGTTAAATGGCAAGCAGAAGTTATTACCCAGGAGACCAAGGATGTCTCCACTGTCCATCTGTATAAAGGAAAAGGATTGTCTTTTGACAATCAGAGCGGTGCCTCTCTCTTAGTCATTGCTGACTAGATTCTTGCCAGAATCCTCTTTAATTGGCTGATCCTTCACCTGGAAGACCTTTTATTATTGCTGCTTTTAGCATTGCCAGAACTACAGCAAATAGAGGGAAGAATGGGCATCCTTGTTTCATAGGATCATGTTCAAAATTTTTTAATCAGTGTTCATTAATGATATTGGTCTATAGATTTCTTTCTGTGTAAGACAGTTAATATTAGCTTACCATAAATATAAGTAGGGAGATAAATCTTCTGTGGGAGAAAGCACACAAGAGTGAAATATCAATAACTGTGAAATTATTTTTGCTATGCACATTTTTCCACTCTTGTTTCTTCCATTAGTACATATAATTGAGAGATGGCTATATGTAACACATCACATTGAAGAAAATAATCCTATTCTACAGAACTGTTTAAGCAAACATCTTTGCACTATTAATTTCTTAATGATTTTGTAACTTTTTTTAAATATCTGGTGTGTATGTGTGAGACACACACACAGATCTGCCTCATTCACTCTATCATTTTCATAAACAGATATCAGTTGCTATTTACATATTCTTGTAAAAGAATGTTTAAAACTGACTGCTTCACATAACCTGATCTAGAATTATTGGTCATTTGGATTTCTATGAGTTCAAAACTTCTGGGAAGCAGAGCCAAGATGGCAGCATAGAAACAGGAAAACTCCGTGGCTCCCCCATAACTACCTCAAATACCTATAAAATATGACTCTAAACACATTTTAGAGCTACAGAACACACAAAGTGACAGAGAGAAACAAATCTCTTGCTGAAGGCAGCCTGGCAGGCACACAGGAAGGGTTCATCACAGCATGCTGGTAGCTGAACCCAGCCCTGCATAAGCCCACAGTTTTAGCCCCAGGGTGGCCCTGATCAGCAGCTACAGCAGACTTTGGGAAAGTGGATCACCAGCAGCTATGATGGTTTCCAGAAGTATCAACCCAGAAAGGCCAAAGAAAAAGTGAGAGATAAATGTAGAACTCTGTTGGAACTGGGAGAAGTGAGTCTGGCCCCTGCCCCCAGAGCTAGAAGTGGTGGAGGTGCAACAGCCCTGCAGCTGCGTCCATGTGGCTGCTTCAGAGCTCCTGGCCTGCAGACTGTAGGAGGGCCAAGGGAACATTCAGAGGGTAATCACTCTTGCTTTAACTTGCCTGGATGTGGATCACAATCTTGGATCGTGGTCCTGAGGTGTGTGACTAGTGAGCCAGAGTTTGTGGGGGCTGCAGAGACAGCACTTTCCTAATAGCTCTGGAAGTTGAAAAACTCCAGCAATTTGGGACAAAGCTCTCCTCTTTGGAAGCAGAGTTCTACTGTGGCAAAGGGCTCAAAAGTCAAATAATTTAGTGGCAACATGAGCAAGCAAAGGAAGTAAAGCAAGCACAGCAATCCAACTTCAGATTCCTTTTTTGGGGACAAAAAGGATCAAAGTATGGAATGGCAGGAAGACAACACAGTCAGAACTCCTGCACCAAAAGCTTCCAAGAAAAATATGAACTTGTTACAGGCCATGGAGGAGCTCAAGAAAGATTTTGAAAATCAAGTAAGAGAAGTGGAGGAAAAAAATGGGAAGAGAAATGAGAATGATGCAAGAAAATCATGAAAATAGAGTCAATAACCTGACTGAAGAAAATAACACCTTAAAAAATATATTAACACAAATGGCAAAAGAGGTCCAAAAAGCCAATGAGGAGAAGAATACCTTAAAAAGCCAAATTTGCCAGATGGAAAAAGAATCTCAAAAGCTCACTGAGGAGAATAATTCTTTCAGAATTAAAGTGGAGCAAATGGAAGCCAATGACTTTATGAGAAATCAAGATACTATTAAACAGATCCAAACAAATGCAAAAATACAAGGCAATGTAAAATATATCATTGGAAAAACAACTGACCTGGAAAACAGATCCAGGAGAGATAATTTAAAAATTATTGGACTACCTGAAATCCATGATCAAAAAAAAAGAAACTAGAAATCATCCTTCAAGAAATTCTCAAGGAAAATTGTTCCGATATCTTAGAACCAGAGGGCAAAATAGAAATAGAAAGAATTTACCAATCACCTCTTGAAAATGATCCCAAAAAGAAAACTCCTAGGAATATTATAGCAAGGGCCTAGAGTTCCCAGATCAAGGAGAAAATATTACAAGCAGCCAAGAAGAAACAATTTGAATATTGTGGAAACACAATCAGGATAACACAAGATCTAGCAGCTTCTACATTACGGGACTGAAGGGCTTGGAATATGATATTCTGGAGGTCAAAGGAGGTAGGATTAAAACCAAGAATCACCTACCCAGCAAAACTGAGTTTAATGTTTCAGGGGAAAATATGGTCATTCAATGAAATACAGGACTTTTAAGCATTCTTGATGAAAAAACTAGAATTGAATAGAAAATCTGATACACAAATACAAGAAGCAAGAAAAGCATGAGAAGATAAATAGGGAAAAGAAATCATAAGGAACTTATCAAAGTTGAACTATTTACATGTTTATATGGAAAAACAATAATAGTAACTTATGAAATTTTTCTCAGTATGAGGATAGTTGAAGGGACTATAAATGTGCACATATATGTATGTATACATATATAGTATGTATAGAAGCATATATGTGTGTACAAGTACATACATATATATATATGTGTGTGTGTGTGTGTGTGTGTGTGTGTGTGTGTGTGTGTGTGCGTGTGTGTACGGTATACATAGATAGAGGCCACAGGATCAACTGAATAGGAAGGAATGATATTTAAAAGGTGAAATTGAGAGGTGAGAGAGGAATATAATGAAAAGAAATGGGGAGAGAAAGAATGGAGTAAATTATTTCATATAGAAGAGGCGAGGGATAACTGTTACACTGGAGGGGAAAAACAGGAAGGCAAAAGGGAATTGATCAACCTTACTCTCATTGAATTTGGCTTAGGGAGGGAATTACATACACATTAAATTAGGTATCTTGCCTTACAGGAGAGCAGGGAGGAAGGGGATGAAAGGGGGGATTATGGAGAGGAGGGCAGATTGGAGGGAGGAGGGTAGTTAGAATCACAAACTTTTGCAAAGGGACAGGGTCAAAGTAGAGAACAGAACAAGTGGGGGTTGGGATAGGATGGAGGGAAATACAGTCAGTCTTTTGCAAAGCATCCACTATGGAAATGTTTTGTGTAACTACACAAGCAAAACCTATACTGAATTGCTTATCTTCCCAGTAAGGGTGGGTGAAGAGGAAGGAAGGGAAAGAATCTGGAATTCAAAGTTGTAAAATCAAATGTTCATAAAGATATTATTAGGGGCACTAGATGGCGCAGTGTATAGAACACCAGCGCTGAAGTCAGGAGGACCTAAGTTCAAATCCAGCCTCAGACACTTCACACACACACACACACACACACACACACACACACACACACACACACCCTAGCCATGTGACCTTAGGCAAATCACTTAACCTCAAGAAGAAAGGAAAAAGGCAAAAAAAATTTTAATATTATCATTATTATTATTATTAGTTTACATGCAACTGGGAAATAAGACATACAGGCACTGGGATATGGAGATCCATCTTGCCCTACCAGAAAGTGGGAGAAGGGATGGGGATGAATATAGGAGAGAGCAGATTGGGGGAGGGACCGCTGTTTTGGGGTGGTAGGGAGGGGAAAGATGGGGAGAAAATATGTAACTCAAAATCTTGAGGAAATGAATGATGTAAAGTAAAACTAAACAAAACTTTTTTTTTGCTTTTTGTTTTTGTTTTTTTTGGAGGACAGTTGGGGTTAAGTGACTTGCCCAAGGTCACACAGCTAGTTTTTTTGTGTGTGTTAAGAGTCTGAGGCCGGATTTGAACTCAGGTACTCCTGACTCCAGGGCCAGTGCTGTATTCACTGCGCCACCTAGCAGCCCCAAAACTTATTTTTTTTAAAAAAAGAAAGTACATGGGTTTGAAATCTTTTGATTAAAATATTTAATTTAATAATGAAAAACATTTCTTCAAAAAATAACAATCCATTATCTATTTAGTAAATCAGTGAAGTTATTTCCAATTTAACACCCAGAAATTGCTTAGGAAATACCATGAAACTGTGAAAGAATGAAAAAAAAATCCTGTGAAAAGAATGGGTTAAACCTTGAAAAGAAAGCTTCCTTTTGCAGAAAGTATACTGGAAAGCCAAAGAAACCCAAAGAAAAGAAATGTGTGAACATCAAATGCAAATAAAATATTAATGACTATACATATGTGTGTGTTAATCACTTTCTTACTAATCAATTCTCTCCTAATAAATCTCTTAAGAGCTATACAAGTAATGTAAAGCTTTTATGGAATGAAAATATACCTACCAAAAATAGTAATAATGAAGCAAAGAAAAAATTTTACCTTTTCAACAGTATTTTATGTACATATAAGGAAAAATGAGTTAGCACCATAGAATAAATAAATGAAACATTCTGTCAAGTTATTTTTTTTAGTGAACACTGTTTATTCCATTACAAATCAAGATTCAGTACAATGTTCACAGTATCAAGAATTCACAGTATTATATACAATATTTAGAACAAGGAAAGTCTCAATATTATATTTTATTACAGAAAGTAACAAGGAATAAGAGAAGAATCACCTGGTTTCCCTAAGGGGGAAACCAGCTTCACATTTAAAGATTCAATCAATCCAGTTAAAGATATAATCAATCAATTCACCTGGTTTCCCTAAGAGGGGAACCAGCTTAACTTCACATTTAAAGATTCAATAAATCAAGTTAAAGATTCAATCAATCAATTAACAAAAGGAAT